>JANIJG010022297.1:73463-171199 GCA_024611175.1 Megaceryle torquata | reverse complement strand
TTATCCATAATATATATTATACAAAATAGAGAAAAATAATTTCTTCTTAATTTAGCAGCACAGATTTTTTTTTTCTCCGAAGTGCATAAATTTCAGAGAATGCAGCAAGTGCTCTGCTACCTCATATTTCTTAATGTCTAGAAATGTTCATATCCTGAACTTTAAATAACTCTGAGACTCTTAAACTTGTTTTATTAATCATTCTCTATATTGCTGGGTTACAGTGTGAAACTGTTAGTGTTCATCACCTTCCAGACCAGATTGCTGGCCTGAAGGAAAGTCCTGCAGTCATTTAATAAAACACAGCAAGTGCAGACGCACACGTGCACGTAGGGGCTGTCTGGGGTAGGCACCTGTCTGCATAGAGCATCTAAGTTGTTAGTTTCTGACTAATTTGGTCTTTTTTTTTCTTCCTAACAGCACGTGAGGCACATCCTAACTTCAGATGGAGAAACAATCTATAAGTTATGCAAGATTGATCAAGAGTATTTTAAATCTGCACAGTTGCTGCATGAAGAAAATATAATTAAGAGCTCAGATATGTAAAATAAAACTTAATTCTTCCCTTTTTTTGTGTGTGTGCTAACACAATTTTAAAGCAACATTACAGTCAGTTTACTAATGTTTTTCATATACTCTCTGGAAATTTTAAAAATAGCCTGATAGGTATCAAGTTAATAAAATGAAATTAGTCTGAAGAATTAACTATTATCTCTGTTGTAAAATAGCTGCAGGAGACAAATAGCAAAGTCTTATAAATTTAATATTACTATATTGTAAAGCAATATTAAAACTCAATAAATAAGTTATATTAAAAAACTCTAGTGAAATAATAGAAAATACGTTATTCTAAACCTCTTTCCTTTGCTTATGCTTTTCAGAAAGTGATTTTCTAGTAAGTTATCTGCACATTGTAAAAAACAAGTTATTTTTGTTAGCAGTTGTCAGTACAGGGGTTTATATTCCTACCCCTGTCTAGCAGCCTGTGTATATCTGTTCCTCTGTCCAACATTTTCTTCTGTTTCACTATACCTTGTTTTTAAATACACAGAAATGGCTTTAGGATTTGGTCAGCATGTCCCTGGAACTTGCAGGCAGTGAAGAAGGCATGAGGGTACAAAGCAGAGAATCCCACGTTCCAAGCAGAGCCACAGCAAACGCCTGACACTCTCAAAACCTGGGGGAAATGGCAGTTTGACCAGAGCTGTCATTCCTGACCCTGCTGGTGTCTCTGGAATGGTAACAGCCGAGGCTGTGTGGACAGCAAAGGATACTTGAGTCAGGTATGACATGTTCTAGAAGTCTTAATACTCCTTGTTGATTATCAGGTGCTAAGTCCAGAGGAGTGGCAGCATAAGCTCTGTGAATCTTTAAAAACCTATTTCTGTCCATTTGTGCAGAATGCCTTCGAAGTCAGGAATAAAGTCAGGGGACGGGGCAGTCCCTGTCTCATCAGGCTAGGAGGGCAAATGTCATTCCATGTGTTAACTTTCCAAAGAGCTGGGATTGAACTGCGTTTCCAGCCTTCCTGCCAGTTCATTGCAAGATCCTGTCTTGAGAGATGGCATCATTCAGTAGGTTAAAGACCTAGGAAAGAAATTTGATGGTAGTTACAACCTTCTTGGGGCTTTCTTGCTGACTTGCTTATTTGCACTTGAACATGTCGTTCTCAGTTCTATCTTTAAGGCTGCGTGCTAAGTGAATTCGGGAGGGGTTCCCCAGTAGGAAGGGTGTTGTTCTGTTGGTGTCCATTCTTGTGGGTACAGTGATGTGCTTCCCACCAAGTCCTCCACAGCCTGGTCGCCTGAAACAGTGTGCTGGGTTTGCCTGGCAGGGTGTGCTAGTGGGATGGCCACAGGTGGCTTCTGTGAAGAGGTGTGAGAAGTTTTCCCTGTTTTAGACTGTCAGGAACCTCCTTCCTAAATGAAGTGATCATTTTGAAGTCTGGCATTTCAGAATATGGGCAGCTGGAGAGAAACCTGGCAAACACAGACGAGCAGCCTGTTGGCAAGGAGCAGGCCGAGGGCCGACTGTCTCGAGTGTTCTAGATCATCCCACTTTGCCCAAAGAGCCATAAGCAATGTCATGTGGCAGGAGAGGGATCTCGGATGAAGGGACAGTGTGGACCCTGCTCAGATGAGGCAGCAGGTCACCCCGTTTCCTGTTTCAGTGTAGCTGTTAGTGCTGCATTGTCAAGACAAGCCCAGAAACAAGTTGGAACCGAGGAGCTCTGTGTCTGTACAAGAGGACTTCATCCAGGCACTGGAGACACTTGCTGGTGACAGCTCTAGGAAAGGATGTCACGTCCCAGTTAAGACCTGTTTGTTATGTTCTGTGGAGAGGAGATGACCTGATTCCTTTCCAGGCTGGGGTGGGAAGTAGATGCAAGACTGCACTGCAGGAAGGATTCTGATTTTTATTCCAACTCTATGTACTCCACAGGTACAGTGTTCCCTCCATGATGAGTCAGGGATGTACTTTCACATTGCTACTGTTGAAATGTTCAAAGTTACAAAACACTGGTGTGGCCAGGGGATGAAGGGATTTCTATGAAACATGAATGCTTGTTATGTTTAAATTTTTATATTTAAAAAAGATCTCCATCTGCAAAGGGGAAAAATTCTGTGGCCTTTTCTGTATTTTTAAGTGCCCCAGATCATCCCTAGATACCAAGTATCCATGTCTTCTAATTTAATAACTTCATAGAAAACCTGTGAGCATCTTCACAGCTGACAAAGGTGTCTGTAGTTGAAGGACATGGTCACACTGATCAGTCTGCTCCATGAGTCACTCGCTGCTCCCTGCAGCAGGAACAGTCCAGCCTGTTGGAAACAGCTCCTACAAGGTATTTCATGCATGGTCTTGGTTCTGGTGCAGCAGGGCCACAGTGAATGAGGCTCATCTTAATCCCAGACCCCACAGTTATGAGCTGCTGGCAGCAAAAGCCATTCTCATGGTGCTGAAGTTCAGCAGTGAATTACTACTCCTTTTCTTAATTTTTCTTCCCCCTCTAACCCTTGAAGTATTGGAAGCATTAAATGAAAAGCCATGTGAATTGGGGGGGGTGTGGGGGGGGTGAAGGACAGCTCAGTTTGGCCTGGTTGTTCTTTGCATCACTGTTCACTCTGCATCATTCCTGGCTACGTCCAGCGAGTGCCTGGTGCGGCCGGGCACGTAGCAACCGCTGCCCGGGGCGGCTCGGCTCTGCTGACAGGCCCGGCCCGGCTCGGCACGTCTCTGCTGCCAGGCGAGGCGAGGCTCGGCTCGGCTCTGCTCTGCGGCCGCTCGGCGTCGGGGTCGCCGCCGGCCGGTTGGAAGGGCCGTGGGGGGAGGAGGGGGCCCCGCCGGCCGGCAGGGGCGCTGCTGGGGCGGGGGCTGCTCCCTGCGGCCGGGCCGGGGCGGGGTGAAGCGGAGCGGCGGCTGCTGCCATTCCCCGGCTGCGCGGCCGCCTCCTCCCCCTCCGCCTCTTCCTGGCCGCGGCGAGAGGAGCTGTGCTGGCAGCGGGGAGGCGGCAGCGGCGGCGCCCAGCTCCCTGCCCGCCATGGCGATCCGCAAGAAAAGCAACAAGAATCCGCCGGTGCTGAGCCACGAGTTCATCGTACAGAACCATGCGGACATCGTGTCCTGCATGGCCATGATCTTCCTGCTGGGGCTCATGTTCGAGGTGAGGCGGCACCGGCGCCCCCGGCCCGGCGGCTGCGTTCCCGCTTCTCCCCCTCCGCTGGGGGCTCTCGGTGCTGGGCGGGGAGGCCCTGAGGGTCCCGATACGCCGTGGGCGGTGGGTGGCCGGGGCTGCCCCTTGGCCGTGGCGAGAACCACCCCGCGCACCTGCCCGCCGGCCCACGCCCTCCACGGCCTTGCTGGCTGCGCTGTGCGTGGGGAGCTGCTCGGATCCCACCCTTCGCCGCGCTGCACGGCCGGAGGAGCCGCCGCGGGCGCCTGACCGCAGCTCGTCTCCGCTTCGCCGGGCCCGGCCCCCCCGGGGAACGCCCTCTCCTCTGTCTCGGCCCGGTGAGGCGCAGCCCGTGGCTGCTGCCGGTGCCGTCCGCGCTCGCCCGAGGGGGGAGGCCGTGCCCTGCCGGCTGGGGACAGGCAGTGCGGCGGCGGGAGTTCCGCTGGCGGCCGGGTTACGTGGCAGTCGGAGCGCGGCGGGCGGGGGAGGAGTGTGCGGGGAGGCGGGGGCCGAGGCCCGGCCGCGCCAGGCGGTCGCGGCTCTTTGTGTGCGCGGCCCGGCCGGGCTCCGCCGCACTACGGCTCCCGTCGGGCCGCGCGGCGGGCGGGGAGGCGGTGACGGGAACGTGCGGCCGCGGCCCGGGGGGTTCCCCTTCCCGCAGCCCCCGCCCGCCGCGCCCGGGGCACAGCGTCGGCTCCCGGGCTCCGAGGGGGCGGCTCGAGCAGCCCGTGGTGGTCCGGTCCTGTCCAGGAGCACCCCCGCCGGAGAAGGGCCCGCTGTGCGGCGGGAGCCCTGCGGCGTCGGCCCGGCCCCGCTGCTCGGGCGCGATCCCGGGCCCCCCGCGGTGGGTGCAGATGATAAATGCGCCTTTTTGGTTCCTCTCTGTTACCTCCGGAGAGAACTGAAAAGGTAATTTACCAGTGTGACTTCCCAAACGCTCTTGGTTGTGTCCCCCCTGAGTAAGACGCTTCCGTTTTCGTTGGCTAAATGTTGCTGTTTTTTCGGTACTTTAGCCCCTGGTTTAGAGTTGTGGCCTTTTTTATTATATGGATGGTTTTCAGAATAACTTTAGGCAGCTGTTGAGCTGCTCAGCACTAGGCCAGGGGAGTTAGGAAAAAAAAAAAAGGTATAAAAAGGCAAAGCAGGAAAGCTGTGATGTTTGGGTTTCCTATCAGAAGTCACCAAGACAGCCCTTTTATGGTGGTTTCTGGGGACTGAGGTTAGAGAGATGGAGTTAAACCGTTACCTTCTATGTCTGCTTCTGGTTCACGGTATGTACAGTATTACTGGTAGGGTTGGAAGTGTGGGGGGATTGGATGTGCCAAAGTTTTTCCACTTTTTTTTTTTTTAATCCAGGTTCTTTTCTCGCCCCACAGAGAAGGGTCATGTGCCTTTCTTGCTACAGATGTGGCGTGGCTGAGAAGATTGTTGCATTTCTTTAAATGCTTTGATCCAGGTCTTGGAAGCCACCTGCTGTGGTTGGTGCTGGTGTGGGGACGTGTTTAACCACCTGACGTGGGCAGCAGAACTGGGACTGAGAGTAGCTGACGGAACCTTGGAGGGGCAGTTGGGAATGGGCTGGCAGGGATTTGGGACAGCTCCGAGGGCTCTGGGACGAACGAGGAGCTTGAGGCAGCCTCACTGATTCAGGCAGACTAGCAGGATTCCCTGGAGCGGGCAGTCTGCTGCACGTTCTGCGATTTGTAGAAAATTGAGGGCTTATTGACACACACACAAAAAAATCTTATTTCTTATGAATGATAATCTGGCAGCGACCTCAGCATTGTATTCATGATCTCAAAGCATCCTTCCAGGACTCACAAAAGTGTTTTGGGCTTGGGGGTTGGTTTTTGGTCTTTGTCAGTCTTGTAAATGCAACAGGGATGCGGGGTTTTTACAGCAATGAGAACATCGGATCATAAATCATGTAAAGCTTGGTTGATTTTTCCCTCTCTGTTAAGATGGGATTCACGTTGGGACTCAACAAAGATGTAGTAGAAGAACTTGTGCTGTTGCTTATTTAGTGGGGCTTTTGTAACATCACCACCACCACCCCAAAAAAAAAAAAAGCCTTTAGAAAAATCCCTTATATATATATATATTTATATTTAAATCCCTCTCTTATTCGTTCTGTTTTTTTCTTACCATTCATCCTAGTGGGTTAGTGCCACTATTTGCTAAATTTCATTTCTCTGGGTTTTACACTGTTTGCCAAAGGATCCCTAGGGTCAAAAGAACACAAATTGCACTGAGTTGGTAGGCAGCTGGCCTGAAATTGTCCTTCCTTCTTTATGCCTTTGCTCCTTTCCTGTCCACGTTTTCCAGATTGCTCACAGATAGATGAATGTGAAATTCACCTTCGTGTTTCTTTCAATTAAAATTAGTTTTCAGTGAAGTTTCTGCTCAGCCGTAGCTGCATGCAACGTGGTCTAGGGATTAGGTGATACTGTGCATTCTATTAATGTAATAATACTGTATAGACTGGAGAAAGATTTGCAGAATGGGTTTCTGCTGTAAGTAGCATTTTCTAGGATATTTAATACAGGAGACCAGGTATTCTGCAAAACAGCCTGTGGAGGTCGTGCAGTGTGTTCTGCTGTCAGGTGAAGTGGTGCAATAACATGAGCTGGTCGATTTTGTGGGAGGGGACAAAGGTGCTAAAACTCTGGGCAAATGCTTTTGGTTTGGAACAGGTCATTTCAGTAAGAATTTATAGAACTTTTGTTTTTTCTCTTTAGATTACAGCGAAAGCAGCGGTCATTTTTGTTACACTTCAGTATAATGTTACCATTCCTGCCACAGGTACGTGTGGGGTTTGTCACGAGACCGTGTGTTCAGACGTGATTAGCGTGCCACCGCTACTCTAGGCTGAGGGTGAGCGAATTTGTCCGTTTGAACAGATACAAGCAGTTTTCAAGGACTTCACTTAATATTTGGTAAACCTCTGTTTTAATTAATTAGGTTAGGGACGATGTTTCTGCTCTGCCGGACTCATCGTCAGTGCTAAAACGCCGTCTGACTGGTAGATAAGTTCACATTGTTCCTTACTCTAGTTTTGCCAGGGACAGTCTTTACTAGTCAAAGTGGGGCGACGGTTTAACATAGTTTTATTGTCCCCTTTCAATGCGTTTGGGTGACCTTCTGAAGTGCACTTAGATTTTCATTTTTATAGTACATCTTTCCAAGAATCAAACTTAGTGATGGGATGGGGAAG
Organism: Megaceryle torquata; assembly: GCA_024611175.1. Lineage (NCBI taxonomy): Eukaryota > Metazoa > Chordata > Aves > Coraciiformes > Cerylidae > Megaceryle > Megaceryle torquata. The sequence continues at coordinate 164,312 of JANIJG010022297.1, read as the reverse complement.
GTGACTGTAAACCATCCAGTGAGCTAGCTCACGGTGGTGGTTTAATTTGACTCTTGTTGTTCTGCTGACTGTGAACTGCTGCTGTGTGAAAGGTTTTGCTTTGAGAAACAAGCTTACTCGCCATTAAAACACTCTGGTGCCTGACAGCTGATTCTGTTTGTCTTCTAGAAGAACAATCTGCAGAAGCAATCTCTCTCTATCACTATGGCATCAAAGACTTGGCCACGATTTTCTTTTACATGCTTGTAGCAATTATCATACATGCTATAATTCAGGAGTACATACTGGACGTAAGTACAACATATTAACTCTTTTCCTCAAGATAATTGTCAGGTTTTAATTTGGCTTTAAGACTATTACCTTGAAAGTAAACTTTTGAATTAAAACTTTTTAACTGTAAAAACGTGCATCGAAACTTGAAGAAGTTGTGATGCAGTGAAGAGGTAAATGCTCAGTACTACAGCACATAAGTAATAATGGACTTTCATTTCAGAAAATTAACCGGAAAATGCACTTTTCAAAAACAAAGCATAGCAAGTTCAATGAGTCTGGGCAACTCAGTGCATTCTACCTTTTCTCCTGTGTTTGGGGAACAAGTATCCTTGTTTCTGTAAGTATGTTTTCCCTTCTCTTTCCAATAGGAGATTTCAAACACTTAGGGTGATGATAAAAAAGGGTTTTGGCTCATTTTCCTGGTTGTAGCCGCTTTTGATGTTAAAGTGGAGGGAGGTTTAGGGATTCCATGTAGTCACAATGGAGTATAAGGTCTAACTGTGTTACTTTTGCTCAGTCTGAGTTGATTTATTGTCAACTGAATAAGCTAAAACTTTTTAACTAATATGGTGCTCCATTCTCTGTAGTTTTTCTGTGTCGCTTTATTAGCATAAAATAAGTGTTAAGAAAGCGTCATCTGTAGTATTTTGGCAGCCAGGGCAATGGGGGTGTGGACAGATAGCTGTAGGCTCAGGTGAGCATGTGCTTTCAGGTGGCTGCTCTTTGCTAGGGGGTCTGTGTGTATGAGCTTAGTGTCCAAAAAGGGGAAGAGTATGAGTTTGTATTTTTTTTTTCCTTAAGGAAAAAAAAAAAAAAGACTCATGAAAAAAATTTCCCTTCTCTTGATTAAGCTCAAAGCTTATCAGCAGTTTACAAGGGAAGATTTGTGGTGGTAGTGATGCTGAAATAAACTCCAGCTCATAAGGACACCATCTTGAATGAATGCTTGTCTTAGAAAAATAAAAAGCAACCAAACAAACCAATACAGCTGTCTTTTGGGTTTAGGCTCTGGTGTAGTCTGTTGTTTTGGGTTGGGCTTTTTTGTCAAATGAATTATATTGATCTGCAGCTTTTACTCATGTGTGTAGACGTGTGCGTGCTTGTATGTACACATGGGCATATACATAAATACATATGTGTCTGTATGTTCATTTGTTATTCCTGACTAAGTAGCAGCATCTTTGAGGGTTTACTGTTTGTTTGTTGGGGTTTTTTGTTTGTTTTGTTTTGTTTGTTTTTTTTTTTTTTAGGAGAACTATATATCAGATCCAACCTCTCTGTGGAGGGACTATCCGCACACTCTGATTCCGTAAGGCCCCTTCCTTAGAGGATTGTTGGGAAGAGGAGGGAGTGTTTTAAACTTGGGCTGTCATCTACAATCTGTGTAGAATAAGTAGTCTGTAAAACTATATTAGTCACTAATGTATTTTAGTTTATATTTGTGGAGGAACTTGATTGTCAGTTTGTAGCATGCAGAGTTCTCTTTGTGTAGACATATCTATATAAAGGTTAATTTTTGCAAGCTTTATCTTAATGATTTTGCTTTTAAAAAGCCTGCTTTTGAGTTAGCTGGCAGGAAGGATCTGTCTTTTCTTTACAGACAGTGATTAAATATGTTCACTTGAGAGCTTCCAAAATGTTTTTAATTCATTAATAAAGTAATATTCATAATTCTTGGTATTTTGCACAGGTTTCAAATGAAGTTTTTCTACATCTTACAGTTGGCATACTGGTTTCATGCTTTCCCAGAATTGTACTTCCAGAAAACTAAAAAAGTAAGTTCAAAATGCAGATGGAAAGAACTCCAAAGCAAGCGGCTCCAACAGTGTAATGGTCAATTTCTTCGGGACTTGTGGAGTAATGTTACCCTAGACTTCCTACCCTGTTCTTATTTTTGTTACCCACTTTTCTTGATGGAATTCTGGGAGCTCGTGTAACCATGTGAGAAGGTAGGGTTTTTTGGTCTTTTCAGTTAAGTGCTGTATTCCTAATTGCAGTAAAATTGCTGAGGTAGCTGTTAAACCAAGAAGAATTTCCAAGCCCAGGGAATGGTTTGTAGCAGTATATAACATGGTACAATAGCCTGTAGCATTGGGTGTAACATTTAAATACTTTTTTCTTCCTCACAGGAAGATATCTTCCGCCAGATCGTCTACATTGGACTTTACCTCTTTCATATTGCTGGAGCCTATCTCCTGAAGTAAGTAAACTTTGGCTGGCTTCCTTCTGTCTTAAGCATCTAACAAAATACCTGCACGTTTGTTTTCTTTGTTTTGGTAGCCTGACCCATCTCGGACTAGTTCTTCTGGTGTTGCATTACTTCGTTGAATTTCTTTTCCACATATCCCGTCTTTTCTACTTCAGTGATGAAAGATACCAGAAAGGGTAAGTAGTCTTCAGCTTTTAAGTTTGTGTAGCTTCTGTCTCAAAGCCTTGTGTGCTTAACTAACCAGAAACCAAAATTAAAAGGAAGTTCAAACTGTTTCCTTAGAGGCCGCAGTTTTGCAGGGGAGCTTTAGTATTTGTGTCTCTAAAACAATTATTTTTTTACTTTATTCACCTATTTAAGTAAATAGTAGTGGCAGTATAAGATGAAATAAAATCTCACTTTCCATCGAGGTGAAATTAGTTTCCAGAACATACTTTTTGTTTATAAAAAGATCGTGAGGCAGGGCTTTTCTTGGGTCTTCAAGTACTAGAACATAATACAAGACTAGTTTAGGGTGCATTTAGGTAAGTTCTTAAATTTGAAACGAACTCGCACGGTAAGGAGTAAACATTTGCAGCATTAGTACTTGTATTGTGCATGGAAAAATCATGTAGTGTCTGTGGTGGTTTTCTTTGTAGGTTTTCACTGTGGGCAGTTCTTTTTGTGTTGGGAAGGCTTCTCACCTTGATTCTCTCGGTCCTCACTTTTGGCTTTGGACTGGCAAGGGCAGAAGATCAGCAGCTGAATTTCAGTACTGGAAACTTCAATATCCTGGCCGTGAGGTACAGCAGGCTTGGAGCGGTTCTGGGGCGTGAGCTGTAGAGCTGTTGAGTGCGCAGCGTGAGCAGTGCGGTGTTAGTGCTGGCAAGTCTGGATGGTCAGCTGTTCCACGCAACCGATGGGACCGAAGGGAGCAGCTTCGGTAACACTTGTAAGGCAGAGAGAGAGGAATTGAAGAATTTACAGTCTACAGCTGAGAGGTTACTTTTTTTTTTTGGTCAGAATAAAGAGAATTCAAAGATTATCCAATTACAGATATTACTTTCAGCTGTGTTAGAGTTGTCGCCTTTCAGATACAATTGCAATGAGTTGATCTATAGAGATCCAGGTATTATGCCCAGAGCATCTTTGGTCTTGGTTGAAGACTCCTGCCTCTTTCTCTGCCTTTATTACGGGTCCTGTTGCTGAAGTGGTGCAGAATGTCCCCTCTGCCCCCCTGGCCTTTTCATGAATAACATCCAGAAAAGGACGTTACCAAAACATTGTCAGTGTCAGCGTTACCCCACAGATTGATACTCACAACAGCAAGACTCTCTTAAGCCATTTTCAGCTGTTACAACCTGGTGTACCCCGAGAGTAACACTGAGCAAGGAGAAAGTGGGAAAGGAATCCCATGCTTCCTGGTTGCGATGGAGGAGCAACGGCTCCGTTCTCACTGTCTCTCTAGTTCTGTTTGGCTGTGCTAAGCCCAGGTACCCTCCGTGAGCTAACTTGCATGGCTTAGATAATGGCTGGAGGAGGAGAGGAAGTCACAGAGAAAGGCCCCAAACTTTTACAAATTCATGTTATCTAGAAGGAATCACTCTAATGTGTTTGAGTGATGAGGAACTCGAGGAAAAAGGCAGTTTGACAGAGAGAGAGCTGTCTGGGCTGGTGGTCTGCTTTCCTTTCCCCTCTGAGTAACAAGATAAACGTCCTGACAGCCCCTGGCCTGCATTTTGTTCCCAGAATCAGCGTGCTGGCCTCCATCTGCATGGCGCAGGCCTTCATGATGTGGAAGTTCATCAATTTCCAGCTGCGGCGGTGGAGAGAGCATTCCTCTTCCCAGCCCCACTCAGTGAAGAAGAAGTTCGTCACAGCTAAAGGAAAGACCTCCAGAAAAGAAAGAGGTTTGTATTTTCAGTTTCCCTGTTGCCAGGGCTTCTCAAAACCAACTTTAGGTAACGGAGAGCCTTTTTTAGATGTAATTGCTGAAGAAACATTTTATGTTTCACTTGCAAATGAGGTGACTAAGTTACAGAAACAGTGATGGAGAATGTTGTTGTCCTTGGGGGTTTTTAATTATTAAAACTCTCACTATATAAATTAATAGTTTGGGTTTTCTCTTGTAATTAACCGAACGAAGGAATTGCCATTTCTTCAGTTAATTATGAGGTTCTTAGTATGTCTAATTTTATTACTTGAGCAAAATGTGTCATGCTTATGCTCTGTTCCTTTATAAAAAGGAAACAGACACATTTTTAGATCTGTTCTCATAATCAATTACTTCTAAATTTTTCTTGCAATTAATTTCAAGCTTGATTTTCATTGCCACTAAACTGAGGTTTTAGGGCAAGGAGATGGTTTGAAAATCCAGTAACTAAGCTTCTGTTGAGCTGCTTTTGCTAAAAATAGAATTTTGATGCTTCTCTTAAGGGGAATGAACAGTGAAAAAGGCAGCTAATTGGAATTGTGGTTATATTCCAAAAATAATTGAGCTATACCTGTCTGAAAGACTGGAAAATTTTACAGCTTATTGTAAATGGAAAGAAAAGAACTTTTAAATCCAAAAGTTCAGTGCTGTTCTGTGTCTGGTCACGTCAGGAAACCAGACTTCATCGCAGTAAACTTTACATTTTGCGCTTTGTAAAAAATTTTGTTATACTGTTGCATTATGAATGGTAACAATGAGGTTTGACAAAGATGATACCTCAGAAAAGGAGTTAATGTTTGTATAGGACCTACAAAAAGGTAATAAAACACAACGTGTCTCATTGCATTTGAAAGATGTTTTCTTCTTCTTTTCTAGAAAATGGAATAAATGGAACAGTGACCTCAAATGGAGCAGACTCTCCTCGTAGCAGGAAGGATAAATCCTCGTAAAACTGGGTTTTATTAAGTTAATTGACTAATGTCCCCAAAGAATCTGCTTTTTACATGGATGGCCCTTCAGCACTAGAGATGTTATGGATTAAAGAAAATACAATTCATGGTTTTTGATTATTGCTGTTGTTTTGAGAAACTTTTTTTAAAGCCATTTTGACTAAGGAGAAAGGTTTATCTGTCTTGAAATACTTGGGGGGGTGGGGGGGGATAGAACACTTTTTAAATGACATTGACACTTTTTTAAACGTTTCTTGTGATGAAATACCTTCACTTAATGAGGATCACTGTTGCAATGTATTATTTCCTTCCAGTTTTTGTAATGTTGGTGATATTTGCTGTTCTACCAACTTCATTTTTTACAAGTTCTTCAAGGAGTATTGCAAAACTGAAGTAAAAACTTAGTATGCATTTTCAGATACTCTGGCTTTTCGGTTAATTACCTTGATTCAGATTTGCAGTTCAAATTTGGATTCAGAGGCTGCACCAAACTCTTTAGCTTGTAGTTACTAGCTACACACTGTCTGATCTAAGAATTGCCCCATATCATTAAAACAAAACTGAACTAATTGGAAATGTTGTAGAGTCTCATTGTTCACTGGCTAGAAATCTCTTAGAAGGAATAAACCCCTTTTTGAGATACAGCTTTAGCACCTGACAGTTAGGAGGGCGCGTGTAGGGTCATAGGAAGCGTTGGTTCACTGTTAACTCCTGTCTGTGCTCTTGGACTGTGTGTGTCTTGGAGAATTGGTGTGTGATGGACCTTCCTTGGAAACGTGTCCGTCTGGTTTTAGAGAGTGGAGGTTCTTAGGATGTGGTGTTGTGATTGTTTTAGGAGGCATTTGTTGCTCCATAAAGAGGGAGTTTATTAGATTAATGAATTGAGTTATGAGGAACATTCCCTTTTCTGACTGCTTTGCTTTGTTTCACCTCTTAGGAAATAGTTTGATTTTTCATATATATATATATATTTTTATGAAAAAATATTTAAAAGCTACAGCTTCTTAATATTCATTTACCGTCCCCTTTGCTACAACTGGAAAAGTCTTAAGATTTTTTTTTTCTGTTATCTGTCTTTCATAATTGTATTAAATGTGAAGCTTTGTCCAGTTAATTTTCCAGTATAATATGCAGTTAATGTTTCTTCTGTACCCTTTTGTAATGGGTATAATTCAACGCATTTCACTTGAGAGAATGTCTTAGAGATTTAATTTAGTCTGAAGAAGTTGCTAAATTAGTCTTTGACATTAACCTGAGCATTGGGCTGCTTATTGATTGAGAGGAGTAATTGTGAGTAATCGAGATCATGAATAAAGTAGTTTTAATTAAAAACTGTTATTTTAGTTGAGTTTATACCCAACAAAGTGATAAATCTGCATTCTGTATCTTTTACTGTTGGGTGGCTTCCTATGCAGAATAAACACTTCAGTCACTGGCCACTCTTCAACCACCCAGTGCTGTTTAGAGCTGCTGCACTGTGACTGGTTACGCGTTTCAGCTACTGTCGGTCCCAGTTCCCGAGTACCTGCTTCACGGCTCTGGAAGCGGCCTTGTCAGATGTGGACAAGCTTAACTCCAGCACCCTGGGGCAGCTCGTCCTGCCCACGTGCCCCGTCTCGGCTGTGGCAATACCGCAGCTTCATTTGAAGAAATAAAACTGAAGTGGTGAAACTAAATCTGACCTGACCATGAAGTTGGAGAATTGGAACTCGGAAGTGTTGAGGGAATTGCATACATTGAGTACTCGCCGCACAAAATCGTGTTTCATGTCCGCTGCTTCAGAGAAGACCTTCCCCAGACCCCGTGTGCCTTGCTCTTCAGTTGCACCTTAAGCCAGAAGGGGCAAATTTTTAAAGTTTCTAGTCTGGTGCCTTGACTCTGAATCGGTTCACTTGTGATATCTGGTGGTCCTGGGGCTGCCAAAATCCTAAAGGGTGGAGTAACAAACTAGAAGGGAGTGTTTAAGGTACCTCTTGACATCTTTCTTGGAGTCTGAGGGTTGTAATAGTTGTTTCCCTAAAGCAAACTGTTTCCTGTAAGCCTTGTTCTTTGGCATAGTAGTCTTGGAATGTAACTTCAGGTTCACTTCCTAAAGCTTCAGAAGAGTATATTCTTGCCTGTTAATTCTGATGTTGCTTTTTGTCTTCTTTTGGCCTTACAGATGTTCTTGGCTTTTGGACTTGGGGTGGGGAGGGAGGGGGGAGATGGACAACAACACAAACCACTTTTGTTTTCCGCAGTGACTTAATCCTTGCCTTATAGGAGTTGTTGCTTTCTGCAGAGTACTAGAGGATTATTTCAGTTGTAGAATTTGGGCAGAGTATTGAAAGCTAGTTTCTTTTGTCTGGTGTCATAACTAAAAATACATGTTTATTATTTTGGAAGAGGCAGAAGCAATAATTTTTAGTTTTCTACCTTAGGTTGGAAACCTCTGTGAATAGAATACTTTGAGACTTCTGTTTCCCATATGATATTACTTGTTTTGGCATAAGATGATTGTTTGCCTGGATTACTTCTGAATTGCTTAAAAAGTGATTTTTCAAATGTGACTGTGTTTTGGCTCTGGGTCTGTAATCTGGGATTTAGAAAACTGGAAGAAGATTAGTTGTCTAATTATGTTTTCTTAATTATGGAATCAGGAAAACTAGAAATTAAAATGACTGAAGAGGTTGTTATTCTATTCCCATGCCTAATAAAATAATTTTTGCTTAGGCTGTAGTAACTTACCCCAGTCCCTTACCAGGTCCCACAGGGAGAAGGTTTTGTCCGTGTCGGTGGATTTGGAGTGAGTCATTCGTACAGACTGTGGGCAGGGTTTGATGGCTTTGGGTTCTTTCCTAAACCCCTCCTCCCTGCCCTGTCTTGTCTGAAGTTTTCAAGAAAACCAGATGATTTCAAGCCTTCCCCCCGCCCCAAAATGCATGTTTGGTTTACGTACCAGAATCTACAATTAAACACAGGTTAATTACATGTAACTTCCAGGTACAATCAAGGAGCTCAGAGCAGCTGAAATGAATTTTCAGAGGTTTTGCTTTTATCTGGACGCTTTCTCCTCTTGACTGGTTGCAGAGATCATTCTTCCTGTGTAAATTACTCACGAACGTGGCTGCTCCCGGGAAATACCGCTTTCCGGATGGTCCTGTGCCCAAACTGGGGAATGATCCAGGGATTTACTGTGCAGAGAAAATGCACTGGGTCTTTCTGCTGGCATCAGAATATTCTGGCAGTAAATTAAGCATAATGGGATAATGCATGTGAAAAATCAGTAGTTACTGGTAAGCAGCTGATGATTTCGCTGAAAATGTGAGTTGCGCCTGGCGTTCTATTACCCAGAATGGCAGCAAGCGGTGCCGTACTTCGGTACAAGTACTTGGGGCTTCGGTAGAAGGTTAATGCGCATCTGCCAGCCTCCTGTGCTCTGCAGGTTTCTGACTTGACAGCACCTGAGGACATTGAACATTAAAAGGGGAGGGGGCATTTCCATGGCCGTGCTCAGCTGAGAGTGATGCAGGGTGCTGCTGAAATTGGGGTTCTGCCCCTTGCCAGCTCCAGCAAGAGCCTGTTGGGAGGCCGGGGGAGTTGGGTCAGGGAGCTGGTGCAGCTGAAAACTGGCTTGTTGGCTCAGTTGCTTTTTGCTGGGCGAGTTGCGTGCTGGCAGTGCTGGAGTGGGTGCTGAGAGTTTGTGGGTAAGGAAGAAGAAAAGATGCTGGGAAAAGGTGAATCCATCACCAAGGCAGCTGCCCCTTTATCTGCATGTCTGGCTGAAAATGTTAGTAGATTACTGGGAGATTTAATTGAAGGGCTTCCAGTCTTCAATAGCAGGAGGGAGCTGGTCTCTGGTAGCTCCTGCTGGCCAAACTGGTTAAGCATTAATGGGTTTTTGTCAGGCACTGTGGGGGAAGGGGAGATACTGCCTATGTGTACTGTCCCCAAGTGTGTTCTATCTGCTGTAGTTCTGGGGTTTCCAAGCAGTGCAGGGTGATACTCGTGGTGTAGAAATAGGAATCCTGAAAATAAAGTTTCTCCTGGATCAAGAAAACAAGATTACTTCCCCTTAGAGCCAGGAAACTGCAGCATTTTTGCTCTTTTTGATGTGGGGTTTTTGTTCTCCAGATGACCCCTTTCTGTATTGAAGTAGGTCTTCCAGAGAGCTCTGCAGGAATTGCATGGTATGCCTGTTTAGGTACGTCGTGGGGAGGCTTGTTTGGGATCCCTTACTTTGTTTCCCTGTTTCCAAGAAGTTCCACAGCTGATTCCTAGGTCATACTTTTGGTTTGGTTCCACTTGTGACTCAGACCTTGGGGCCACTGCTTGAGAAGATAGAGACTGGCAGCTTCAGTAGGCTCCCTGTGCAGTGTTGGTTGTTGCTGTCCTAATTGTTCACTGTGGAAGATGTTGGTGTTGAAGGGACTTGGGCACTAAGTTGAGACATTCATGACACTTGTAACATTTCCAGGCTGAAGAGAGCGGCACACGGAGGTCCAGGGACTGTGGCTCAATGCCTGGAGGCTGCTGTGGCAGTGGCCTTGGTATGCAAAGACTTGTTGTGTTACTTCTTGTGCAGGGTATAAGAATGTCCTGTGAAATGAAGGCTTGGGGAGAATTGAGGAGATCCTTTCAAAGGAGTGAGCCTGTTCACTGGAGTGCTGTCAGTTACCGTCTGTTCATCGTGTTTGAGTTGCTCAGGTTGTTAGATGTGGATTATCTTGAGCACTGATTAGCCTGTGCTTGTAGGGTTTTTGGTACTGTAGGTTGCTGTGGAGGGTGTCTGGTGCACATCCCCTCTTCTCCTCGCTCCCTGATCTGCTTGGTTTAGGATCCCATAAGCCTAGTTCTCTCCACACTGAGGAATCTGGTGTCCTCCTCAGGACTTCCACAGAAGCAGTGCCAGAGTGTTTCTGGACCAGGCATACAAAAAATAAGCACATCCCCTCAGAACCCGCTTGATGGGAGCCGAAGCTCTCTGGGGTGAGCTGGAATTGCACTGTGGTGTTTGGGTGTAGCTGACACCCAGAGAGCCAGTGCCTCTGTGGGTGACTCGGAACTGCTGTTGGCTTCTGCAGCCATCGGTTCCCTCTCTGAGTGATGGGTGAGGAGCAGTGGGCTACAGCTGCAGCCTCTCAGGCTGCTTCTGCCTTCAGTGAAGTTCTTCTGATGTTGACAAGACAAAAGGCAACGATTCTTATTTCAGGTGTATAAAAAAAGCCTAAAACATAACCACTTAGTCCTGAATCTGGTACACTTGCTCTTGATCTCTTGCTGCATCCTGTCACTTTCATTTTTTGGTTTCCACAAATACTTTATTTTTATCCAGCCGAAGGATGGCGCATCTGTGATTTGAGTGACAGAAATGACAACTCCTTTTTCTTCTTTTGGTATTTGAAACTTTTTTGCAGAATCAGAGCAGCTGAAGTGCAGCTTTGTAAGTTGGCAGCTTTCCAGTATTCATTCTTCATCCTTATTTATCGTGGTTAACATTAAAGGTCAGGCATTGTCATGCAGCACAACAGTTGTTACTTCTTCATTCCATGCACAAGAGTGTTGGGCAATTGGATATCCGAAGTGAGAAAATGTATTGTTGCGTCTCGACTGTTCAGCAGAAATCGGTATTCCTGGATGATTTTCTTTTCCATATTGCAGTTCCTTCTTGTTGCCTTTCTCACTTAGGAGACTGTACTTAAGATCTCTGAATCTCTAGACTGTAGTTTTGCTGTATATCACTTGATGAATTATGGTCTAGAACTTGAGCCTTGTGTCTCCTTACATCAGTTGTAAGTATTGAAGGGTGTGCCTTTTATTGTGATCAACAGGTAACAACTCAGCCCCTGGTGCTGAGTATACAGTACCAGGGTAGGAATTCCAGATCTTGATCTCCAGACTAGAAGCCAGGACAAGACCTCCCTGTGTTCTCATGCAGGTGATTCCTCCTCTTTGTTTCTTGATTAATCATTACCTTTGTTTCGTTTATTTAGATTGTAAGTTCTTTGTGGCAAGGGTTTGTCTCGTGCGTGTGCGCATGTGTGTACCCAGGACAGTTAGGCCTGGAGCCCCGGTCTGTGGAAGCTGTAATAAGCAATCACTTTGTTGTTGTTTTCCTGGTTATCATAATAAAGAGTATGGAATTAAAACTGTGCTCGAATAGTCTGTTCGAACAACGGGGATGCGCCGGTTGCATCTGGCCTCACTTCAGTCCGCAGCAGCAGAGAGCTGGTCAAAGGCATCACCAGTGCTCTGCTTGAGGTGTTCACTGGAATCAGGAGATCTCCTGAGGCGGAAGGCAAGCGGCACGTAGCTCAACCATGAGCGTTACCCTCCCATGGGTTTTGTCTGCCACGTGGTGGAGGGGCTCACTACTGAGCCTGGGATCTCTGTATCCCATTCGCCTCGGCATACACCAGATTGTTGCTTTTGAAGAACCACTGAACTACTTAATGATTCTTAAACCTTGCATTTGTAACTTGTAAATCCTTAAATCAACTGAAAGAAAATATTCAGTGAAGATGATGCACCTGGTTCTTCTCTTGGTTGTTAGGTGACGTAGCTTAAACTGTAGCTTAAAGAGAAATTGCATTAGGAAATCAGTGGAAAACCCATACTTTCCAGAACCAGATCTACCTTCCCAGAGGGTGTAGCTGCAGGTGCCAGACAGCCGGAGCTGGAGAGAAAGGCAGCGATCGGTAGGTAATGGTCCCTGGGGAGGCTGACCCGTCCCTGCTGCCGCTGGCACCGGTCTGGCGAGCGGCAGTGGGAGCGGGGCCGCTGCAGCCCCACGGGCCCAGCCGTGCGATGAGTTCGGGCTGTGGGGAAAGCGGCCACTAGAGGCCACCGCAGCCTGTGCCCGCTGGGCCCGAGGTGGCGGGGCTGGCAGCGGCAAAAAGGGATCCCGAGGCTCACGGGTTTGCTGCACTTTCAGCAAAAGTCACTTGTTTCCTTCTAAGTAACATCTCTGCTGTGACTCAGAAAATGGAGCATGGAGTTAAATCAGACACAGCTCCTTGTACTTCGGGATCGTGGTGGTGGCAAAGTAATAAACCCACGTTCTCTTCTGCAGGGCTTGGCCAATGTCCTTATTTGGCCAGGAGCCGCTTCCTTGCTTCTGGTTGAGAGCAGGACATGGACCTCTGGTGTTAAAGCTTTATCTTCACCCAGAAGTGCAGCACCTTAGAGTAAAGCCAGCACTGAGAATGGACAGTAAGCCTCAGGTTACATCCCCAGGCTGGGTTCCGTCGTGCTGGCCAGTCCAGGGTGCTCTGGCAGAGGGTGGTTTTTTTGCCAAGTGCTCTGGGTGGGGGGAAGTATAGAAAACCTGCTCTCTGTATTTCTACCAACTTCTGGTGCTTTCAAAACAAAGTTATTATTAGAGGAGCTTATAAAATTGTTTCCTGCACTGAAAATAAATTTCATCTTTTATCTGCCGGTAGGAGACCCTAATTGTGTGGGGGCATTGCTCCTGTGCATCTCCACTTAGCTCCTGCAGGAGCCAGATGAGAATTTTGCCTGCAGCAGCTGAAGCAACTTCTCAGAAAACAGAAGTTAAAATTCATAGCTTATAGATTTTTGTCTTCAGTAATGAGATGCAGTGTTCCTTTAGCATGCTCCCTCATTCATATAGAAGAAGGAATTTTTGAGGTGACACTTGAAAACAGTGTGTAAGATGCTGATTTTTTGTTGCTGACTTGGGGGTAATTTTACTCTAGTCTGCCCAGTACAAACATGGCTTTAGCTGTTCTGGGCCCCCAAAGGATTGCTCTTGCTGCTGGAAAGTGCTGCAGCGCAGGGCAGTCTAGCTCTGGAAGAATAATAAGAAATGTGGCTCTCTTTCAGGAATGTATTAGGTCTTTGGTGGAGTCTGGGCAAATTTTTCCTGAACGTCTGGATTTGGGGAGCCCTGGTAAGAGATGTCAAACTCACAGAATCACGTTACCATCTGTGAATGTGCTTTGATTTGCAATGCACTAAATTGCCGGTGGCAGGTCAAGTGTCTGAGCGGCCCGATTGCCAGCTCGGTGTTGCTGCACTGGCCTCGGAGGCAAATACTGCCCTGGAAGTCAATCTGTGGGCTCCACACCTATGAAGATGCACCTGAGAATGAGTTGCCAGACTTGAGGTGGTTACACAGAAGGTGCAATGGGAGCACTCTCCCTCCTCTTGCTCTGGCCATCGCTCCTGCGATGAATGGCTGCGCTGAGACCTGCAGGAGCGCAGCAGGAACTGGGAGCTGTGGTTGTGCTGGAAGCAGGTGATTGCTTTGGGACTTGACTACGTACCCATATTTCCCTACCACAGAGCTTGCCCTGCTTCAAGGACTTAAGAGGTTTGAAATGGAAATCTTTTCATTTCTAGTGATAAACAAGGCTCAGCAGCACAGGGGATATTAGGAGGCTCTAATGGAGTAGAGGACAGATGCCCCACCCTGGAGAGAATGATGTAAATCATTCTAGTTCTTGGCATTTCTATTTAAATTTTGTTCATAGTGTGCCATAAAAAAAAGAAAAGCCTTTCAGGCATTGTAAACTGTCTGTGCTGTCAAAGCTCTCAGAAGCTTTCTAGAGGAAAGTTCGGTTGGTTGTTTTTTTTATGGTGAAGGAAATGTTGCTGTGGTTTCTAGATGCGATGTGAATGGTGCCATAGTTCTCTCGACCCTTTCTGCTTGTGCTTTCTCTCTCTCCTCTCTTCCCCTTCTCTGCCTTGCAAGTCAGCCAAGCGATGAGAATGAGCTGCAGTGAAGGCTGAGAGAACCTATGGTTAACCCTGGAAGTTCCTCTTTGGGGCAGCCCAGCAGACTTCTTGTCTCCACAGCTCCAAGGCTCCTGCACAAAGAGCTGCTGTGCTGGACAAGCCCAGACCACGCGCTCCGGTGTCTTCCCTTTATGGCCCTTTAGGGAAGGAACGTGAGGCTGAGAGAAGGGTCATCCTGTTTCATCCACCAAGTTTCTGGCAGTCGTCAACTTAGGGACTTCTGAAGCATCTGGCTGCATCAGAACTTCTGTTGTTTGGGGTTGTTTTTATTTTATTTTTTATAGCCACCAATGGAAGCATTCTACATGCATTTGTATAATCCCTCTTGAACCCATTTGAAAACCTGGCACCTACAGCACTCAATAAGTTACACAATTTAACTAGGCCTTGTTTGGAAAAAGTATTTCTTTTGGCTTGTGTTTTGAACCTGATGATTTCCTTGTGTGAGCTTCAAGTGGTGAACAGTCGTTCCCTCTTCATCTCTCATACTACATGTGATTTTACAGACCTCTCTCTTTCAAGCCAGAGGGTTCCCTGGCTGTTGAGCATTTGCTGATGCAGAATCTGTTCTGTACATCCAATTCTCCATGCTGTCTTTCGTGTACCTTTTCTAGTTCACCTAAAGGCTTCATCCTTGGGCTTGTATGTTATTTTAAGTTTATTGGGAAATAGCTTCTAGCAGTTCACGCACTTCTGGATCTGACCCTTCTTTTTCACCTTGTACCGCATTTTCCAGTAAGCATTTCTCATCCCCGTCGCTGGCTTTGCTGCGTGCATTTGTGTCCCGAGGTTGTAACTATATTCCCACAACAGCGAGATACCGGGGTGGTCACTGCAGGACACTGGTTAGTGGCACAATAGTTCTTCACAAGGAAAATGAACAGAAACTCGCCGCCACGGAATCTAAAGGCTTTGCCTGGTGTTCCCTGGCTGTGCCCCCTCTGCAGTGGGCTGCTGGTGTTGGCTGCAGTGTGGTGCCCATGCCGTGGCTGTTCTCTGGGAATGTTCTTGCTGATGCTATTAAAACATTTTTCAAATGACTTGGGAAAATGCTTTTCAACAGTAGCATTTGTGTGCAAGTGTACGGCCTGAACTGGCTGAAATACCTCAATTCTGCAGTATTTCAGTAGCAGACATGGGCCGTTTCAAAGGTCTGGGATCCCGAGGTCTTGAAAAAGGCAGTGTAATAAATTAACCCCCTTTGGCAGGAGTGCTGCTGGCCTGCCCTTGTTGCTGGGAGGAGCTGGGATTTCTTTCACTGGACATCAACTGGTTCTTAAAGGGTTGTAACTAATCACAGGGCATAGTGTTTAGAAACAAAAATCTTGAGGATGAGAGCTACCCTGTTAGTTGTTAGGCAAGTTTGTTTTGTCCTTTTCCCATTTTATTAGTTAATTTTGTAATTTAATGAGATGCAAATTTGTTCTCTTCCAGTTTGGAGCTATCTCCTGGAGTTAGAGCAGTGTGGTTTGATCATCCCAACACCTGCCAGCTAATACTTCTGAGGGCGGGCTCCGATTTGGTATCAATCCGTGTTGCTCTGTTAGTATAGTTAAGGTGGTAACTGGAAAACTGTGATGAGTTAAGTTCTGTTCTTGGATCTGTCACAGTCTTTTTGTGAACCTTGGACTAGTCACTTGAAACTTTCTACCTGTTTCCCTTTAAACAGTAGATCACATTTGGCTCACGCCGATGCTGGGACACTGACTTAAGGATCCGTGACCTACAAATGTATTTTATCTGCTATGCCTGGCAGTTGCTGCTTTAAAGAAAAATGGTAATATGTTGGGTTCTGTGTGGCCAGGTGATTCAGCTTTGTGGGGAAGGGTGTCAAAAATCACCAACAGCTTCAAAAGCAGACTCTCCTACTCAGGACACACTGTGATGAAAACAAGATGCTGTGCTGCAGTGCTTTGGATTTTCCATGCTTTCAACTTGGGGTTCTCCAACATGGATATCACGTGAATGACACTGAGCTAAAATAGCCTGTCTGCTCTAAAGACTTGCATCTAATAGTGATCAAAGATGATCTGTGTATCGGACAAGGAGAACTGGAGAAGCAAGTTACATCTTACATCATCTGACAGCAGAAGAACTGGAGCTGATGGTCCAGAGGATTCTGTGGTTCCAAGGGGAACTGAGACTGCATCACAGTTCAGCTGCTGGATGTGTGTGTGGAAATGTTGGTTTAGACGCCTGGTTGAAATTCATCTGAAGCCAAGAAGGTATGTTGATACTTATATTTGTGAGACTTTTTTTTTTTTTTTTTTTTTAATGAGCTTGAAAGAAGAATTGAAGAAGGCCTGGGGTTTGAGAAGCCTTCTGATAACCCAGCCCTAGAGGCTGGGGAGAGCTTGCAAGTGCTTACAAGAAGAACAACCTTGTTCTGGAAGTCACGTGCCTACAAGGGAGCTGCTGACTTCACTGCTCCGCTCTGAGGTACAGAATAGTGGCTTATGCTGCTCCAGAAGCATCCCCAGAGGACTGGAAACTTCCTGAGGGCTTTTCCTCCACGCTGGCACGCGGTGCCATCTCCGTGCCCACAGCTATGAACAGCGTTTCTCTCTGGGCCTGTGATTTGGTGCGGTCTGGGACATCCAAGTTCTGCAGTGCCCCTCCAGTCTTGGCAGCGGCAGTCGCAAAGCAGCCGCACCTTTTGATCTCCGTTCAGACTGCAAATGAACACTTCATCCAACACCTCCCTACCTGCGTTCCCCAGAACAATCAGACTCTTGATTGCCTCCTCCCTCCCTCCCCAACAGGAGTGCAGCCGTGTAGCTCCACAATGGGTGACTGTACTCCCAGCAGCGTCTGGAGGACTATAAATAGCCCTCGGTACATGTGTGTAAGGATCCAGCGTATTGTCTGAATGAGCTAAAATTAGGTTGCTCCAACGTTTCTGCATCAGCCTTCCTTCGCTGCAGGAAAATGAACTTCTTTCCAAAGTATGTAAGCTTGAATTATGGTTCCTTAATGATGGGGGAGGGTGGGAGGCTGTTTGAGGGGAAACTCCTGTAGGGATGGGTCCAGTTTTGTTAAAAGAACGGAGGTCAGACACAGCCAGTGCTCAAGAAGAAAGGCAGCTGCCAAGTTCCTGGAAAGCATGGACATACGTAGCTGCAGTGCGCTCCCAAAATACCACCTTCATGCTCTCTTTACTTTTCTCTTTCAAGGACATTTGCACCTTGAATGCAAGAAACATTTTGAAAGAGGTTTGCAGAAGGTGGGGTGGAAAAATCCCAGTGTGCACATTTGCTTTTTTGTCTGGGATTGAGTGACATTGCATGTCCCCCGTTCCAGGTATTTTAATTCTTGGCCTTCAGCCATTCTTTGCAACAAGTAACAGTAGCTATGTATTTTAGATAAATCTGAACGGTTCCTGATAGCAGCTGGAACTACCTGAGGTAGCTGTTACTCCTGTGAATAAGCGTGTTGCTCACGCTGTGCAGAGAAATAACGCTTTCTGCTTCAAATCACATGCTACTGAGTTAAAAGAGAATACGAATTTCAGTAATCCCAGAGTCTTCTATTCCCATCTTCTCACTGCAGCATTTGTGGGAAGGAATTCGATACAATGATATTTCATATGAAAATTCTAATATACTTGGCTTTTTATACAAATTGTGATTTGTTAGCAATGAAAGCATGGAAAAGAAGTCGTTGTGCTGTTGATTAAATTGCAGCTTGCCTGGCAGTAGTACTGTTTGGTTTATTTTTTGTCTTTGGGGACCTGTTCGCTCAAGTTTATTATGCAGATCTGCAGGAAGAAGGGTCCACTGCATTGAGACAGAACGAGAGGCGGCCTCTGGTTTGCTGTCAAGGTGGAAACCAGAGCGAGGGTGGGAGTGCCGGGCAGTTTGAGCGCACTGGTGCCGCACCGTGAAACAGCATCAGTAGCCTGTCACAGAGGCATGGACACGGCGTGGGGGACCGGGTCACAGTGCTGCTGCTGCACCCACCATGGCCATTCAGATGAACTAAAATTGTTGAGGTCTCTGGACCCCCCAAAGTCTTTAAATGCTCACGGAGAGCCTTATATAGGATCCTGCCCGTGCTGAGAAAAGACTTAAGGGTGTGTGTTAATCCTGTGAAGGAATCCAGTAGTTTCACATCTTTAATTTCCAGGCCAGTCTGTGAGTTTAACTCTTGTCTGTCATGGGGCAATGGTTCAGTCGGCATTTGGATGTGAAGAACTCCATCACTTACAGCCTCTTTTGGCTGGAGCTGTAGATTTCTCTGTATCGGGTCCCTGGAAAATTTTCTTTCTCTGGATTTATCAGCCTTTTGAGGGAGACTTTTTTTCCCCTTTGGTCGCCTTTTAACACAGAGACAGGAGGTGAAATCGTATATGCCGCATGTACTCTGTGCGTGGTGTATTGCTGTACTCTTGCACATGAGAATGTGTACGTGACTGCACATTGAGATGCAAATTTAGGTGAATAATCCTTTTTTCAGTGGGTTTTCCTGGGCAGATGAGGAGTAGCAATAGCTTCAGCAGTAGTGAGCTTTAGCCACGTGAGGGAGCGATGTTTGTCTTCGCTGGAATGCTGCTGTCACTAGAAAGGCTTCGTACTTATTTGAGAGGTTAAAAGTCTTTATTTTCCGTTCTTATCATTGTTCTAACTTCGTTTTTCTCCGTCTCTTGGAGAAGTGCATGAAAAAGGCAGTAAGAAAAAGCAGAAATTGCAACATAGTTGATTATGAGCCACCAACTACATCGACTTGCACCTGAACACTGCCAAGTGGCTGTGAACAGAGGGTACCCACCGTGCCCCGGTTAATTAACGCAGGACCTGCAGCCCGGATGACACGCTGCTCATGTCAGAGGATTTCTCTGGCAGGGCTGAAATCTGCAGCCACATCTCCCAGTTCTGCAGAGCTGTGCTTTTCTTGCCAGTTCCTTTCTGCTCTCTTGGAGGCAGCAATTGGAAATATAATTTTATTTCATAATTTACTCGACAGCAAATGAGTTCAGAAAGCAAACAACTGTCTTCTGCTCCTGCAGGCTGCTGGTGCTTTTTTTTAAATTTTTTTTTTTTTTAACCCTAAAATATTCTAGTTAAGCTATTAAAAACTTCAAGTCCTGGACACCAGTCACCTTATTAGGTGATTCCTGAGCTGGGATACAAGCACCTGTGGAGGAAAAGCCCGAAGGCCTGGGAAGGGGGTCTGGTTACCACCACCAGCTGCAGGCTGAAGATCAGACATCCAGGGGTGCAGTGGTGGTCATAAAACAAAGCAAAATAGGAGCAGCGGGTGGAAAGCAGCCAGTTGCTGCAGGGAGGTGTTGGAGATACAGAGCTTGAAAGAGTAAAAGCAAGAGTGGTGTGGAAAGGAGGGTGAGGAGCAAGGAGGTTTGGCAGCTGGTCAGGGACTTGCTGGGGGGTGGGAAGGAGACATCTCCTGCTGCTCGGCTTGAGGCCCATGATGCGAGCCTGGCCGGGAGGGCTGGTGTCCCCTGGCTACTGCAGGGAAGGAGGTGGGTCTCTGGAGGAGAGGAGGTGCAAGGGCTGGTCAGCCTGAGACTGGGAAATGGCCTCAAGTCTGTCCTAAAAATCCTCGGATCCTGTAGGCACGGCCAAAGGGCTGCTCCAGGTACCCGCATGGTGGATAAGGGTCTGGGTTAGATAACCATCTCCTGCCTGCCTATCTAGCCTCTTGAAAAAATCGCAGCGATTAGGCAGCCGATTGTGATACAGTTTCACAGAAACTTCTTGCTGCCATTATGTGCTCATCCCAGCTCCACCTCAGGAGTTTACAGGCGCTTTCTTGGCTTACCAAATGAATGTGGCTTAAGTAAAGTCCCTGGGTGGTGTTACAAACGACAGCCGCTGCCGTTCCACTGTCCCATTTTGTTTACATGCTGTTTTGCATTTTGTTTTCACGCGATGGGTCTTGCTTGGTGTTGCTTTTTTTGATGTATCTTCCTGCCGATTGCAGGCTAGAGAGCTGGTGTCTAGTACTCAGACATTGCTCTCTTGACAGCAGCCTTGTCACTGTTCACAGGTTCTCTTCTTCAGCAAAAATTAGAAATGACACGTATTTGCAGCAGCCGCTGCCAGGCTGGTGCAGCCTCTGGACACCCAGAAGCATCCTCTTCCTCCAGGAAGGCATCTTGTGTCCTTCTGGGGGAGGTAAAGGGAAGGGCCATGGGCAGCTTGGGCTAGGGGAGGTTGTTTTATGGGTTCTTACAAGTGCACCCAGAAGTGCTCCTCGCTCTTTCCAGGATTTCACAGGGGCTGTCTAACAAAACCATGAGGTCTGTTAGTTTAAAACACAGCTTTCAGACAGCAACAGCACATCTGAATTTGTTGCTTGTGATGTTAAGGCTTTTCTTTTTTTTTTTCCATGCTATAAGATGAACAACTGGATTTTACACTTTGGCCATGCCTAGAATATGAGATGATGAGGAACAAATGTGCCTTTGGCAACGTTCTCGGGTAAGGCAGGCTGTAGATGGTCGATTAGGCGAGGGGATTCAGCACAAGTTTAAGTATTTGCGTATGACAGAATTGGCGGCTGCTAGAGGGTTTTCTTACAGGGTTTGATCTAAGCTATAATAAGGGTCTGAGCCTGGAAACAGAAAATGGTCCTTCCCAAGAACAAAGCTCTGTGTGGGTATTTGACAGCCAGCATGACCAAAAACGTTGGAACTTCCCCACGGGTGTATCCTGAAGAAGGCTTTTTTTGTAATGCAAGCAGAAATATGCTTTAGATCAGAAAGTCTGTGCAGTTTTGATCTGCTTTTCTTTACATCAACAGAGCAGAGAAGCTTGGCCTTAGTCAGAAACCCCTTTGTACAAAAGCGAGATTTTATATCTATTTCTAGCTGGTTTGCAGATTAATTATTTTCCCCTGTCTCGTTTCTCATGGAAGCTTGGTTGCTTAAGAGGTATGTGTTTGTTCAGGAACAGATACCTGGTTAGTTCAGTTGCTGTTCTTTTTTACAATCCATTTGTAGGAAACTAAATTATCACGGTAGTTCATACGCCTCGGAGATTTTTCTGAAAGCCCAGATCCTCTCCAGCACCACTGGATGCAGGGGACCTGTGTCCTCAGCCACTATGATATGGTTGCAGGCATCATGTGAGGCTTTCATCCTCATTGCCAAGGCAGCAGTGATGAGAACAGGAGAATGTGTCTTGTTATCGTCATGTTCGAGGTATGAATATGCTGGTTTCCAAAAAGATAGGTGAGCTGGACCTTTCCTGTTTGTTTTCCTCTGTACAATACTAGCTTTGACTGACACACACACTGCTGCAAAGTTCCTCACAGCATCACGTGGAGGACATGGAAAAGAGTAATGCTGGTTTAGAAATGTCGTAGCAATTTAGGAAATGTTCTGGAGGGGAAACTCTTTCTAGTGGAATAGTCAAGAAAGCCAGAAGAAACCAGTGCTGAGGCACAGGTGCTGTTGGCCACAAGTTAGAATTTCCTTTGAAAATAAATCATTACAGGTGGAACATTTTGATCCCACTGGAAAACAAACAGTTTTCCAAGAAACCAACCCAAACCAGCCACCCTCAAAGAAACAAACAGTGGGTGACAGGCAGAGAGAGTTTGTTTCGGTATGCAAAGGAAATCCCGGTTCGCTTTTAGGGATACCGAAGAAATGAAGCCTGATGAGAGTGGCGCTTTGTGGGGGAGGAGGGCTTTGCCAGTCCCATGACCTTAAGTGCTTCTGTGGTGCTTGGACATTCTCTTTTCTCTTGTCTTAGGGAGATGACACGATGAAGGAATAAACCCGTATTTCCTAACGTTGCTCATGCTACTGAAATGCAGCTGTGCAGCGCACAACCGTCTTCCTGTTTGCAGGGAAACGTTTCCAGTGTTGTGTGCTCAGTCGTTACTAATGAGACATCGCAAACATAGAGATCATAACAAACAAACATTCACCAGAAACCTTGGCAAAACAAACTCTTTGTATTTATATTTGCACTTTTAATTCCAGCAGAGCTCAGGGAGTTTTAGTATCAGGAGGGTTGTTTCACCAATCACTGAATCACAACCACTTCTGCTTGAAAGAGCGGTATCAGTTTGACAACTCAGAGCTTCATTGCTCAACAGCCTCAAGCAGGAAGAGGAGCCGAGCGTTGTCTCGGAGGATGCTAAGGACACCTTCCATGGCTGGAGCCTGGCCAGGAGCCAGAGCTCAACACCCCTGCCGAAGCCGTTCCCTCGCCCAAAGTCATCCAACGCTTCACAGGTTGGTCTCGTTCTGTAAACTCTTGACTGATTTTCAAAAAACAATCGTCTTGAAAACCTTTCAAAATACCGGTGATCTAAAAATAGTACTCATAATGCAAAAGAAGGGAATTCATTTTTAGCCCAGCCACTGGGCGCTTCTGGATACGTTCACTTTAGACATTGTTCCAGTGTCAGTTGGATGCTCTGCCCACCTCATTATCTCTCTGCTGTAAGACTGTGACCATCCAAGCGAATCTCCACTTGCTGTTCTCAAGCACACTGGGCAGAGCTGCCCTCTGCTCTCTCGAGTCCTGGCGAGACGTTGTACGAATGTCAGACAGTTCTGCCCATTTTCTTATTCCAGTCTTCTGTGTTCCCAGGTTGATAATCCATCTTTCTACATTTACACCAGTGGAACCAGCAGCTGCTGTTAAGCTTCACAATGTCCCTGTTGGCTTGGAGATTACATCTCTTCCACCCACAAGGAACCTCAAAATACAACTTGCCCAGAGTAGATCTTGGAACTTAACAGAGACCTGCTTTATCACTACATCAAACTTCCTTCTTTCCCTTGTTTTTCCTTTTCCCTTTCTTGCTTCCCTGTTGGGTCCCAGTTTGTGTCCTCATAAAAGATCTTAGATTTGATGGGCTACATTACCTAGGCTTCCAAGTGACTCAACATGGCTGTGCTGTTTCAGATGGTTTGTGGGTTTGGTTTTGTTTTTTTTTAGTTTTCCAGTTGTCTAAGGTTTCCCAGGTCTTTTAGTGCTCTAAATGATGAAAAGTTGATTCTATACAGGGTAGAAAAGCTACAAAAAAAGTAGCAGCTAAAATCACTTAGTGTGAAGCTATAAAAACATCTCCAAATTCCTACACCTGTCCTTATGTTGCTGAATTCCTTCTGAGAACCAGATCTGGCTTTTTAAATCTCCACCTCTTTGCTGCATCCCTTGTCTCTGCAGAGACACCCTACTTAGGTAACTTTCCACTTATAGCCAGCCAGCCCAGATTCCTGTGTGGTGCAGCAGCCGCACTTGGAGGGGATGTTAATAAAACACCGTTACAATGGAAAAGCACTCGTCTCCAGCTCCCATTTCAGAGTTCTTTTAATTTGTGTGATCAGTTTGTATTCCAGATTATGTTAAGAGCATTCATAAAAACAGACTGATGTGACCTTTCAAACTGTAGTAAAGTGGGGGGGGAAAGGTTTAGTTTTGTCACAGCAAGGAAATTCCACGTTAAGGGCTGTTTTCACTTCTGCTATAGACAAAGACGAGCACTTTGTGTCCGTGGAGGGTCCAGCTGCCATCAGGGCGGTGGAAAGGCACCTCTCCTCTGCACTGCAGCTGACTCCAAGTATGACCTAGGGATAAAATGATTTAACTCCGGGTTCACCCACCCGGCAGAGCAGGGATTGGTATCAGTGATGCCTCTTGCTCCCGGCTGCAGTCGGATGCTCTCTGATGCGGAACGATGACATGTTATCTCTTAAAGATGCAGGAAATGGGACTCACAGGCCACAGATCTCTGAAACTCGCTGAGGGCTTTCGAGTGCCTTCATTTTTGTCACTCCTCTTGATGCCAGCTGCCTCTGAGATGCCTGTCGCACCAACTGCCAGGCCAGCTTCTTAAATGCTCATTTTAGGATTTCAGCTTGGCTTCACAGAAAAATACACTCAAAAACAGTCATGATTTTTTGAAATGTCTGAATCTTTCTGAAGCATTTGGAACTCATTAGCAGAAAAGCATTAGAAGCAACTGTGAAAGTATTAGGAAACAATATTGTGTAACAGGCAGAGCATCAGGCCAGCACAGAGGCTCTAGCTGTGCCACTCACCCGGAACGCACTGTCAGGCATTGTTTTTGTTGCCTGCTAGACAAAGGAGATTCTTCTCACCTTCAAGGTATAAGAATTATATTTTATTTCCTATTTAAGACCAGTAACAGGGTCACTCAAAGGACTTTAGAGACATTTCCTGGCTACGGTCTCAGGTCACCTAAGACCCCCAGATAGTTCAATGGCATGTGCACCATGAGTGGATGAGGTTGTCTTCACCACACCCAAGATGAAGGTTCACGCTGCTCAGAGGGACCCCATTGTCAGACCTGTTGCACGTGGACAGGTCTGTTTAGCAATGCAATTCTCCTACCTGTGTCCAGCCCTATCCCCAGAAAAACAACCTGCTCTGAACAAAAGAGCTCTGCCACCCATGCTTTTCATGTGCCATGGGGTTTTTATTTGGTCATATACTATAAAATCACTTAGTATTAGCTGTGTCTGGCTGCTCTATTGCAAATCACAGGGCTCTCCAAATTGGTGCCCAGCTTCTAGATTCCACCACGCCCTCTCCTAACAATGGCACCACGTAGCTAACGAGACCTCGTAGCCACATGAGGGCTGATGGTCACAACAGGAGTTTTCCATGGCCCTTGACTTAGGTTACTGAGAAGAGCTGTAGCTCTTCCACAGTCTTTTGCCGTGTTCCCTTTGCCAAATGGAAAGCTTTGAAGATCTTTTTTATATACATAACCCCTTAAATTTTATATATACATGTAAATAAATACTAAAAACATCCACATAACGAAAAGCAAAATGAAGCATAACAGAATGTAGGAGAAAAGCCTATCAAAATCCTCTGTGTGTGTGTCTGTATATACACACACGGCTTTCTCCATGTGTTCGGGACACAACCCGGGCGCAGCTACGACGTACTCTGTGTGCTTAGGTGATGGCTTTGTGTCATAACAGAATAATGCTGTTTAAAATAGAGAAGTGCTATGGATCAAGAAAGAGTTTGCTCAGAATGACACTAAGAATTTCTTGGAAATCTGTCTCAATTTTTTTGTGCAGCACTGAGGTTTGGTTTCTTTTTAAAAACCACCTGTCGACACAAAATCAGCATTTTTATGTCAATGATTGTTTGTGTCAGAGTCTGTGTACTGTAGATTTACTGTCTATCTCCTAGTTGAGATTTTCTCATAAGCAACAACTATATATCTAGATGTTTAGATATAGATTTAGGCAAAGCATTTAATTTTTCTTTTAACAAAATTTCATGAGGTTAGGGGTCTCCTTTGCCACTTGTGATAGTCGTTACCCCACTGGCTCCAGTCGAGATGGCCAAGTGCAACACGCAGAATTGCTGTTCTGTGGAAATGTGTTTATTTTTCCAAGAGGTGATTGTGGTTCCCAAAATAGCTGCCGTATGACTGTGTGGTAAATTTTAGATTTACCAGTCTTGGCACTATCCTTTCAAACAATTTATTTCCTCCTCAGTATTACTTTGCTGGTATCTTTAATGAGTATACATCTTGAGCAGTCACAAGGGCAATCTGGGCCCATCTCGTTTCCTGGTAAACATCCAGTCTTCAGTGAAATAAGAGCTACTGCATTTGAAGTTGTGTGCAAACTTTCACTTGCATTTATTATCACTTCCTCGCATTAGTCAGTGGATATTATAGCAGCAAGGGAAAAAGGAGAAGTTTATTTTCTCCAATTCATGGGGGAGGATGGTTAACAGGAAATAAAAGCATAATGTGTATTTTTACTTCTCTTTTAGTATTAATAATGCTAAAGTGGGCAGTGCAAATCAAGCTTGGTTGCTTTTATTCTAGCAAGACCATTGAATGTTTGTCATGCTTGAACCCCAGCCGGCAGCTCAGCCGCAGGCAGCTGCTCACTCCCCCCCGGCACTGGGGAGAGAATCAGAAGCCCAGAACTGACAATACTGGAGGGCTGAGGCAAAGCCAGTTTAATAGGTAAAGCAGAAGCCACGCACACAAGCAAAGCAAAACAAGGAATTCATTCACCACTCCCTATCACAGGCAGGTGTTTGGCCATCCCTAGGAAAGCTCCATCATGTGTAACGGTGACTTGGGGAGACAAAGGATATCACTCCAAACATCCCTCCATTCCTTCTTCTTTCCCCAGTTTTTATTGCTGAGCAAAATGTCATTCAGTCTGGAATATCCCTTTGGTCAGTTGGGGTCAGCTGTCCCGGCTGGGTCTCCCCCAGCTCCTTCTGCTTGCTGGTGGGGTGAGGAGCAGAAAAGGCCTTGATGCTGTGTAAAGCACTGATCAGCATTAACAAAAATGCTGTTTTCAGCACAAATCCAAACCATAGCCCCATACCAGCTACTATGAAGAAAATTAACTCATTCCCAGCCAAAGCTAGCAAAAAATGACACTGACAGGTATAGAAAATTGTTAGTTTTGTCTGAAAATCAGGGAGAAATGTCAAAGCACTCACCCGTAATTGGGAGGTAAAATATATTGCAGGGATTTTGCATCATGATCAACGCATCAGAAATGCAGAGAAAGCAGAAGAAAGGCCAGAGAAACACAGGAAGGTCTACCTGAGGCACGGCAGCAATTAGGGGGCTGCTCCTCCTTGCAGTCTGGTTAAGGCTGTGACTCCTGGCGAAGTCACGCGCTTTATTAGATGTGTCACACGGTGTGGTCCCTTCCTGTGGAGCACTCACTTTAAGCACATCCCCCCGCGGGACTCTTGTGTGGACTCTCCTGCGTTAAGATGCTGATCCTCCACCAGGTACTGCCTCCTCCATGCCTTGCAGGACAGAAGCCAAGTTGCCCTCTGACAGGCTCTCAATCCCTTGCCCTGCGAGGGGACTGTGAAGAACAGACTAAAAGCAGCAGTGACCATCTTTGGGAAGGGCGGCCAGTGGCCTGAGACCCACTGAGAGCAATGGGAGGTGGCAGCTCTTTGGAGAGGGGGTGTTCCTCAGAGGGGTCCCATCTAAAGCCCTGTTCATCAGGGCTTTGCCCAGGGCAAGTGCTTGGGACTGGAGAGCAAAGGGCTGCAGGGCAGGGGGAATTTTCTGCTTGTGAGCTCTTGGTGCTTCTCATCTCTGCAGGGAAGATCTGAACTACTCAGATACAATCGCTTGGGGTGGGGCAAGTATGGTGCTGGGTGGTGACTTCTACAAGGTCTTACTTTAGAAAACAGTTTTATCTCACTGTCTGCTTAACCTATGGCTCTTCTCAGAAATAAAGCAGTAGGTCTACTCTTATTCTCCAAAAGCGTTGTGTGGACACAAGGATTATTTTGTTCGGGAAAGAGTTTTAAAATTGAAATACCACAAAAACTGAGTTTCAGCTTAACAGATAAGGCGATGTTTACATTTATTTGTGGACTGTCTCTGTAACACCACTTAAAGACAGACAGCAGTCTTCTAGTCTACATTAACCCAAATGCTTCCCACCTTTCTTTCTTTTCAGCTTTAATGCCGTGTTGTCCTACATAGTGAGGGAGTTATGATAATTAGTAATAGAAAAAACCTTTAAAAAAATTACCAAAGGCCTGACTTATTTTTATATCAATAAAACTTCTGTAATTTCTTGGCGGTCTTATAGCTTCAGAGAAAATTCAGAGTACCAGCAGAGTAAGTGCAGTGTGGGAGTGGTTCAGCTGAAACATAAATTAACTGTATTTCATTTCCCCTTAATAAAGAATTTCAGCTTTTCCACAGCTAACTGTGTAATCAATTTGCTCCCCCGCTGGCTCGCTAACGCGCTGCTGGCTTTGCTTCAATAGCAGCCTGGCTGGAGCGAGGGAGATGGGAGGCTGGAGGCTGGATGCTGGAGGCTGGATGCTGGACTTGCACCGAGGAGGAACACGCAGCTGCGAGGCCAGGCGCCCGATTCCGCCGCGGCTTTTATTGCCGAGAGAGCCCCAAGAGCTTGCCCCCGCGTCCGCCTTGCTTTGGAGACTAAAAAGCAGTGTACTCCTCCAGACTCATTAATCATATTTCACTGACTGGGTGACACTAAACACTTAAATCCTATTCAGCGTTGGGCAGCCTTGAGCGTACTCCTCCTGCTCTGTAGAGTCCCGTGCTGCAGCTGAGCTCGCGTAGCCAGGGCGCATCCACCCAGCTCTGCTCTTCTCCCTTCATAACGTCACAATTCCATTTCATTTCGCTTCATTCTGCTCTGAAATTGTTTGTCAAAGTATATTCTAACTGTAACATTATTGTACCTTGTACCACAGGTCTGGGAGAGATTATAAAGAAAAAAAAAAAAAAAAAAAAAGAAGGTATAATAACTGCTGAGTTTGTTTTTCCTGCCTTCACCATGCCTAGAAATTATACCCTGTGTTAGGGGTTTGTTCGGTTCCTCACTTGTAACTCCACATTTTTTTCCAACACTTTGGATATACAAGACACAAGTTAAACATGCAAGATAAACAAAGATTATCTTTAGCCACAGTATTGCCAGACAAAAGGCTTCTTCTGAGCTCGCAGTCCCCACCCCTACATTTCTATTTCTGCTCTTCATTCTAAATGCTCTACTTCTAGC
This sequence comes from Megaceryle torquata, assembly GCA_024611175.1. Lineage (NCBI taxonomy): Eukaryota > Metazoa > Chordata > Aves > Coraciiformes > Cerylidae > Megaceryle > Megaceryle torquata. The sequence goes on along the minus strand of JANIJG010022297.1, from coordinate 135,723 downwards.
TGCAGAAAATCTGCCTGGCAGAACTCTGCAAAAACAAAAGTCTTTGTGTCAAATTAAATGCACTTTTTTTTTTTTTTTTTTCCATTTTTAGTTTGACTTCAGCATTTACCAGGGAATGACTCCTGCTTCATATTTCGATTTTTTCTTTGTATTTTTTTTCTGCCAGTGCAGGGGGGAATAACTGGGGGGGAGAAGGTGGGGTTAAAGTTCAATTTTAGTTTTCTGCGTCATTTGGTCTCATTTTGACTTGTGGCCATGTGATCAGGCATCAGTCAGTGCAAGGAGAGGCAGAGTGGGGGAGGTTGAGCCCGTGTCAGACAAGCTTTGAAGGAAAATAAAGATCATTAATTAAAAATTTGTTTTTCTTTTCTGCCTTTTTTTTTTCTGCTTATGAACGTGCAGTTATAGTTCATAAACAATATCTCATTGCTTCCTGTGGAGTTTTGGAATCTCCTGCATTCAGAGTCCTGATGACAAAAAGCATTTTTTTATTGCACACCAGCAACAAAAGTCAATATTGCTGCAAAACTATCTGCCCACTTTCTATGTCATCAGAGAGCCCTTGATGTCATTCCAGAATATGTGCCCTGTTTGTAAAGAAAATTTAAAAAGCCAAGTGGTGAAAATGTAATTAGAAGAAACAGTCTTGTTTTAACTGATCAGCAAGGTGAAGCTCACCGTTGGTTCTGCCGGTGTAGTGCGCACAACGGTGCGCACGAGGGTCCCTTTTTTGGGAGGAAAGCCATCGGCACCGACGTTGCCACGCTGCGTGTGCAAGCGCACGGGGCTGTGAGCGCACGGCTGCATGCTCAGGCGTCAGGAAGTCGACCCAGCGTGGGATGGCTCATGGCCCTCGTGCGCATTCAGACACAGGATCGCATTATTGCCCACGGTGCTGGAGCTCTGGTTTTTATACTGTTTTATTTGGGCTGTACCCATTAGATATGGTCCAAAAGGAGACCCCAGAGAAATCCTGCGGGCTGCAGCCTGGCAGGGAGGAGTCCTGGAGGTGCTGCTCAGCGCGGAGCAGAAGCTGGAGGTGGTCTGATTGCAATGTGGCAACAAACCAAGCACATGTGCTTATTTCAAATGTCACAGGGAGTTGCCAGGGGAGGGGGCTTTAAGGAGTGAAGGAGGATCCTGGAGACATGATGATGAACCTTCACGGTGAACATGATGACTTCGCAATTTCAGAGAATAACAGCAGCAGTGAGGAAAAAGTGCACACAGACCCTACTGGGGCTACAGTCGTATTTATTACAAACTAGGCCAGAAATTGTCCATCATCAGTACCAGCCATTACCTTAAGCACTGGTAGAGAGAAGAGCTGGAAAACCTTGAAATAGAGACAGGGACAACACGATTTAAAGGGAACTTTGGTAGGGTGAGGGAGTAACGAAGTCTAATGGTGGTGGTGTTCTCTGCTCAACAGGACAGACTGTGGCTTTCTGCTGCAGGTGATTTAATGTGATTTGAGTGTCAGCTTTCAGACTGACACACTTTTAGAATTTGTCAGAATTCTTGTGAAAATTGCAGATAATGAGCCCTCGGTCCTCATGCTGAATACTGCTCATGATGTGATTTGAGAATTATTGAGAGCACATACTTCTGACAGGAAGGTGCCTGTCTTCTCCTTTCAGACCTTGACTCTTGTGACTGATGGAGATCTGTTTGGCAGGAGGCCTTTGCAAAAGGAAGCCCTTCTCCCTGCAACTAGTGGAGAGAACCACAAGTCATTTCTAATTTGCTATCATTCTTGTCCTGGCTTGGCTGGGGTGGAATCCTGGGCCAGCCACGCTCTGCAGACCATGAGCAGTTTGGAGTCAACCAGGGCAGCTGCCCCCAGTTGGCTCCAGGTGCTTCCAACCCCAGTAAGATCACACCCAGTATAGAGGAGGAAGATTAATGAAGATGAGGTTACTCCTGCTCCTCCTCTTCCTCCTTCTCTCAACCCTGGAGGGTCTCACTCACCATTCTGCTCCTGAGGCTGTTTCCCTGTTTGTTGTGGCCACTGCACATTCACTGGGGTGAGTGTAACTTCCTATACTTTATGTTGGTTTGGCTGTTTCATTAAATCCATTTTAACCCGTGGTTCTCCTCTGTTTTTCCCGATCCCCCTTCTCTGCTGGGGAGGGGTCACTGTTCTAGTTCAGCCCTGGATTTGGGCTAAACATAGACGTTCTGCAAGAGACTTTGAGTGGTTTCTGGCTGAAATGAATTGACCCAATCAAGAAATAAACACATTGTCAGCCCTCCTGTTTTTTCACCCTATCATGTTTTAATGTTTTCAAACTTTCCCTCTCCTAATGCTTGTGAAAGGGACGATTCAACACCTTGATCTTTAAGACCTTTTCTGTCTTTCTACCCTTCACTTCATTTTGTTCCAATCTGTGCCAGCATACTTCGTGTCTCCTGGGAATGAGCACTGAACCAGATTTAGCTGGGGAAGGTGGCTCTCTCCGCTCTATTAGATGAGAAATGCTGCAGCAGCACGCTGAATTTTACACACTCCTTCAGCAACATCAGGTTGTGATGCCTCCTCCAAGGTGCTGCCCAGTGTACCTGCTCTCTCCAGCCCGGCTGCCTTCCCTTCTCTCCAGCCCAGCCTCTCCTCTCACCACAGTAATTTTCAAAGCTCGTTATTGTGTTTTCTTACAGTGTTTCAATCCTCCCTGTTTTTTGTATTCTCTCTACTCTTGCTAATGCCATCAGAGCCTGTTATTTTAGCATTCCCTGCTGTGATTAGCATGTTGTTTACCACGCACTCTGCCATTTTATTAATAAAGATGTTAAATGAGATGAAACTGATTTATAAACCTCCTTGAGCTCAATAAACAAACTCCAATACTGTTTACCTTTCTGCCTTTTAAAGATGCTTTTAAATGGCTTTCAAGCCATAAGAACCACCTTGAAGTCCCTTGTTCTGGAAGTTTAACCAGACACACTACCGACCCTCACACAAACCTGTGAAACAGGCCCTGCTGTGTCATGAGGACAACCTGGTTGGGGACCACGGGTATTGCTTCTGGTTTTCAAGCATTTAAAGTAAGATTTCATCAGCCTTGTTTAAGCAGGTGATACTACTTTCAGGTGTACTCTTTGCTGCACCTTATTTGGAACAAGTATTTACTGCTCTGATCTGCTGTTTTGCAGTAAAAACGGAAGTGCTCCAGCATTGTCTTTGTGATGTTGCTCACAATGAGTGTCAGAAAGGTGCACTGAGGGCATCAAAGGTCTCCAAAAGACTCTTCAGTAACTCCTTTTAATTTAAAAGATAGGCACCTGTGTGACTACAGATCTATACCTTGGGCCCAAAAATCTGCCTGATGTGAGTATGAGGGAAAAGGAGGATTTTAAGTAGACCCAAATATGTGGTTCTATTTTTTTTTTATCTGATCTTAACTTTCTCCAGTACCTATTCAAGTATCTTTGAACAATTGTCTCTCTCTTTCTGGACGATAGTCCTGGAGTGCATTAGTACTTTCTATTGTATCCTCACGCTTGAACTGTTCTCTCATTGTGGATATCCTGTGTGTTCGGATGTGTTAAAACCTTTTCGAAAACTTACCTACACTTTTCTGGCTGAAAAATAAAGAGCACAGTTACAGTAGTAATAACAACATAACATGTAGCACTTCATCATTTTACAACGTTCTAGAGAAACTGCAGCAGCACTGCACCCTGTGCTATTAGTATTAATTGCAAGACCTTATCGTGGTGATATGGTAGGAGAGAACTTCCTCCGAGTCACAGGGTAGGGTGTGGGGCCACAAGGCATTGGGCATGGCTTTTAGTTTGGTACTTTCCCAAAACATTTAATATGTCTGGTATTGGTTTGCTTTTTTGTGATTATTCTTTCAGCTGATGTGCTGGGGAGGTTGTTTCTCCTTCTTGTAAAAAAGTTGGATTTTTTTTGTTGTTGTGACTTTATCAGACAGGATGATACATCTTAGTTTTTATTTTGAAGTGTGACATGTCTTAATACTCACTTTTGGACATTCCACTATATTCTGTGTTGTCAACAATGTTCTGTGGAGTTGGTCAGAATATTCCTCAAGCTGTGAGGTTATCTATTTCCTGAAGGTACTTTCAGGCCACTGTTTTAAAAAATTGCTAGTTACTCTGTGTGCCCCAGTTTTTGTGGAAACATCGGAGGGGACCTGATTTTCAGAAAGCATTGAGGACAGGAGAACACACCACATTAAAGTTCCAAGTACCCTGAAATTGCCAACTGTTAAATCTTGGCCATTGCTGCATTCATTTCCCCGGACTCTACTCTGTACTTTGCATATCATCTAGCATAAAAATAACGAGTGTTTTGTCCTGCTATATGTTTGCTGTAGAAAGCATCTAATTTAAGGAACTTCAGTGGATGTGTAATTCCTGTGCTTTACTGGGTTTATAATAACAATTTCAACTGCATTAAAAAGATGTAAACAGCAATTTAAAACCCCTTCCTCGATTGATTTCTATTTTGCTTGTTTATCACATAATCAAGTGTTTTTCATTTGGTTTTTATAGTGTGCTGGGTATTCCTGTGGAGAAACTGGAGGTATGATGGTCCCACTATGTTTCCCCTTACATTCATTTGTTCCGATTATCAACTTTTTTTCTTAGGAAATAAAAGTGCTTTCCCCAGCCCCTAAGGATGCCTTGCTCTCCTATACGATATCTGCTTTCTGCACAGTGACTATCTGTTTGGGTTTTGGTTTTTTTGTTTTGGTTTTTTTTTTTTCTTTTGAAATTTATTTAGTGCAGGTGGAATTTTCTTTGACTTTCATCCTCAGAGATGTGGCTTCTTGCTTAATTTTTAATTAAATTTAATGTGTGTCGCAAAACTTAGGCTCAGTAAAAACCAAAGGTCTGTTTTGTGTCTTGGATTATACTGCAGCATTTCAGCAAAGGGCTTGGAGAGCTGCTCTTTGTTTCTTCATGGAGCTGTGAGCAAACTTCTGTTACGAGGGGGGGTTTACTGTCTATTTTGTTAATTTTGAAAGATGATATCTGAGTTTTCCATGTGAAGTTTCTATGTTTGTTCTCCAGCTAACCTAAGAAAAAAAAATATGTTGTTTACTTTTAAAAGATTTCAAAGTCTGGGCAAGCTAACATAAGGATACACGGATTCCTTTGCATGGCAATGTTCTACCACAGGCCTGTGTGCTCTTTTCTTCAACAGAAATGGGATTATGGCACAAACATACAGGATTCCTTATCCATATAATTTGATGGCAGGAAATATTAAAATAAACTATAAACTCAATTTGCAGCTTGTCTTGAGGAAGAAATTGGGATATGACTGGGTAAAATGCAGATTGCAGGCAAGCAGCTAAAAGCCGTGGATTTGCAGAAATAGGACAATTGCATAAGGTTCTCTGTCACTTTTTTCTGCTAATGTTGAATGTAATTACCTTACCATTTATCTCAGTAGATGTTAAGTTCCCAAGGAAAACTACATAAACACAAATTTTTGTATCCCCTAAAAAAAAAACCCGAAGAGACCTAAACTAATTGTGTTGTTGGTGGAGCTTCTGCGCCTTAATTCATGGAATCAAATTAACTAAGGAATGGAAGTCCAGAGAACACAGTGATTACTTTGGGGGACCCTCACTTCTATGAACAGAATTAGTATTTTTGTTAACTTTTTAGAACAAGGAGGGACTAATTTTTAAAGGTGCTGAACCCCTCCTATTTAGTTTGCAAGTGAATTAATTGCCGACGGAAGCTATTCTGTTGAGATACAAGGAATGATGACCCAATGGGCTTCATCCCAGTGCCTTGGGGCCCCAGCAGCACCAGACCCATTTCTCTTATGCTTGTTTTGGGCCTGTTCTCTTTTTCACAAAAAGCCAAAGGGGGTCTGTTGGGCCCCAGAGGCTTCTCTTCCCAGGTGTGCTGCCTGGAACCCAAAGCCAGGCAGCTTCTGGGGAGATACCCTGCCCATGGGGAGTGGGGGGGGTGTCCTCTTGTTACCATCGGGGGGTGTGTGTGTGTGTGTGTGTGTGTTTTGTTTTCCCCATCTCTTCCTGATGCCTGGGTTTCAAGAAAAGAAATCGCACGGGAAAACAACATTTGGTGGTGGTTTTGTTGTTTGGACTTTTTATTTAAAAAAATAAAACAAAACAAAACCCTCAAAATTTGTGTTACTTTTGTACTGTTTCTTCAACCAACTATTGCTTCAAATTGCCAGTAGTGCAATGATTTTTTCTTTTTTAAATTATTTTTAGTTTTGCTGCCTGTGAGGGGCCGTTGAGGTTAAGCACTGGCTTTGGTGGGCTGGGGATTGTGTTTTGTGCTGTACAATTGATTTTGCTTTATGTAGGTAATGTCAGGACTGCGTTTCCACCCCAATGCATGGGCCATGGTAAGGGTAGCGCGAGTCAGTCGTATGAAAAAAAGCTGACGCAGGGCTTTGCAGATTTCTACCTACCTACCTGTGCGTGAACCAGTTACACAAGAACTACAAAGTGCTGCCTTCCTTTAATTTATTTTTTTTTTATTTAGTAAGTGGTAGTTGCAGAGTCTGTGATTTGAGGTAGGGCGAGGTTCCTTTCTGCTTGTGTTCAGAGTAATACACAGTGCAGAGATGAACCTTTACATTGTCTCTCTTGGCTGCTTTTCCCAATAAAATAACCCTATATTTCCATGTAGATCCTATCCCTCCTGCAATCACTGCAGTAGTTTCTCATGGTTTTCCTATTGGGATTGTAGGTAGGTCTTAGAGGAATGTATGAAGTTTGGGATTGCTGCAGGTATAAATAGAGAGACATCTCCGTACCTTGACTATTCGGGAACTTCATTTATTTTATATTTTTTTTTATTGTAAACTTTTCACTTGCTCTGAGGTAGCAATTCAGTCATGATTTGGTTATGGATTATGGGATATCTAATATATATGTATATTTCCTTGTTTAAGAAACAACCTGATTTTCAGTTTCACCTTAATTTGCATTTAATTTCCAGAATTTCTTACTCCAGTCAACAAACTGGCATTTTGCATGTAAAGAGGAGAAATCATCTCTTGAAAGTACTTTTGTGTATTAGAATTTTATCTGCCTGGAAAGATGCATAGTTATAATGCATTGCATTACATTACAAGGGATAAATATAGGCTTTAAAAGCAACGTATTCTGAATGGAGGTGTTCAGATGAAATTCTGAATGATTAAATACTCTGCTTCTACCAAATAAACAACATTAATTAGGGATTACTCTGCATTACTACTTCATTCCATTGTTTGGGGTTAGCCAGCTCACTTGATTTTCTCGTTTGAGTCAAGTGAATTAGGAAGGTTTTCTCGATGGTGGCAAGCCCACTGCACCTTGTTCCTGGTATCCATGGTCATAATTTACTTTTTTTCAGTCTTTGACAGACTATTGAGAAAGCACTTGGGAATTAAGCTTACAGAGTGAGTAAATTGCAATTTGTTACTGCATAGTTGCATAGGCCATCTGATGGTTAAATAGAAACACAATACATGGCTTCTCTAACAACGTATTTTCTTACTCCACCAAAATTTGCAAGTATTCACAAACAATGTGTCAGTGAAGAGGATGCTAAGAAAAAGGCACTGAGGAATTTCACACATTTAAAGTTATGAATCAGACAGAATTCCTGAACAATATCATGAGCAGCTCCTCCAGAGAAAAGGGATGTAATCCATTTAATAGGAATATGTCATATTTTACTCTGTTCTTAAGGGTAGATTATAAATTTAAGTGCATTTTGTCCTAAAATTGCATGTAAGAGGGTGTGGAAAACCAAACCATGTGTTTTGTTATACAACAAAACAAGATGTATTATGTTGTGTAATTTTGAATGCATCAATACTCACAAATTTATACATAATTACACATTGGTTTACTTGAATAGTACTTGTACATGTCACAATCCAGGGTTTGTTCTTTATCCTTGAGATTAAAAGAAAATTAAAGATTTTCTCAAAGCAGTAGGGGATTAGATTTAAGGTTTTTTTTAAGCTTTTTTGTTTGCAGTTTGTTTTTTGTTTTTGCATTGATTATAAGTATTTTATGAATATTGAAGTGTTGGACTGACTTATTTTGTTGATTTCATTCTAATGGGAAAAAATAATACAGGGATCTAAATAACGACTATGAAAAAAATATCTTTACAAATTATACAGGTTTCACATAAACTTGCCCAAAGGCACGTTTGGAGGGCCCATTGTGTTTTGCAGTATTCTGTCGTGCAAGAACAAACTCGGCACAGCCCCACCAGCTTCGCGCACACAAACGCTTTCATTTCTGACTCCAAATAGCTGAAATAGCCTCCTGATTAGCAAGGCTCTTAGGCACGTAAGTAGTCTCCGTGAGTATCCCCAGCAAAGCCAAATATATTTGCCCAATCACTTACCTAAGGGTGTCCCCTGAATTTTTTGAATAGTTGCATTGTTTACCCTGCTCTGGTTTCTTCCCAGAGTGACTCAACAACAGCCAAGTAGCTGCTCGAGGAGGACACCTCTGTCACACTAAACCCTGCACTTGGCTGGTTTTTCAGTGCTCCTGAGATGTTATGAAGACTTTTCTGTAGTTAAGAGTGGTTCTCTGATATTCCTGCTCTGTAGAAATACAACCAGCACAGAAAATAGTGTGTGCGCTACTGTCATTTAAACATTCAGGCAGATCTACCCACAAGAAGTAGCAGATGTCTTTGCTTATGCTTTGATATAGTCGTGATTTGCCAAAATGTACAAACATTAGTGCTCTAAACACCCCTGTTAGATGTCTGTCTGTTTTGTTGGGGGGGTTTTGTTGGTGTGTGTGTTTGTTTGTTTTAAATAATGACTGGGCAAGGTCTTCAGCTGCAGTGGTGGATGGCTTTGCATTGATAGTGTCTGTAATAATGTATTAAACTGCAGTTTAAAATTTGGGGGTCTCAAAATTGGGATGGTAGATACAACCTCCAAACACATCAGTGAACAATGAGGTGGTGTTGGAGGGGTGAGGGAAGAATAAAATGTTTATTGGTGTCTGGAAAAGGACACAGAGCCCACATGGCAAAGGAAGAAATGCTTCCAGCATTGGTAAGGCCCAAACTAAGCAGTATCCTCAGTGTCAAAAATGCATTCTTTCCTCTGCACCAGCTGGAGAAAATCCATAGCAGTTTGGATGAGCAGGGACTGGTGTAATGAGCCCTGGAAGGAGAGCAAGGAGGAACTGGGATTGCTCAAGCTAGAAAGACAGTAGAAGCATTGCAGCAGCTCTGCAGAAGGGTGAGAACTGGCAAAGCTGGGGGGGAAATCCTCTGTATCTATGGTAGATTTGAGGAGAAGATAAAAGACTAAAATACAGCAAAAGAAACCATGTTTAAGCATTAGAAAAACAAGTGGTGAGGAAAGCAGAGCAATGCAGTAGCCTGGGAGGCTGTGATGTCTTCATCCCAGGTCATTAAGAACAGGTTTGACCCATGCATTAGTAGTGAGATAGGTGTTGATCATCCTGCTTTAAAGGAAGGGGGTGGACACAGATGGCCTCTTGACCTCTTTCAGCCTCATGATCATCTTGTTTCTTTTTTTCTTTTTTTTTTTTTCCTGGATACAGGGTATATATTTAACCAGCCCAGCTGTATTTAAGCTAGGAAGGAATGTGATGTTTTGCTATATAGAAATTAAATTCCTCCTCATATTGTGGCACTCTCTGGTGTGAAAAATGGGCACCTTTGTCTCAGTTCAGTCTGTCCTTCACAGGACTTTTTTTACCTTTAGTAAGCACAAGGCTGAGACCGTGAACAGAAAAGCATACAAAGGACAATTGGTTTTGGAAGGCTGCATCCCAGGCAAGCTCAGTATCTGTAACCATCTCGTGAAATAAACTTAAGCTGGCTAATGCAGGATCTTTCTCAATTCTGAGTCAGTGTGGGGAGAGGAAGGCTTAGGCTGCAGCCCCTCATCCGGGAAGGACAGCACAGAGAGGACTGCAAAGGTGAGGGTTAGGGATGGCTTCGTGCTACGCCTCTTCCAAACGTCAGGGCTGCAGTGGCTCTTGCAAAACCTTTGTTGATTTAAACAGGGCAAGCAGAGCTAGTGACAGAGCCCATCGCCTCAGCTGTCAGGCTGGAGTCACCAGATAATGGTGGGGCTGCGTTGGTTATGTGTAAGTACACACATGGCTACAAATTGTGCGTTTGCATCATCTTTGCAGCACCTATCCAAGCATGGATTATCTTAAAGCAAATACAAGCCCTAAGTTTGTTGATCAATTTCTCTTTTTTTTCCTTCTGTCCGTTGTTGTTGTTTTATGAAACAGCTTGACTTGGTTTAGCAATCTTATGATCATTATTACAAATGTATTTGAGAACTTGAAAGTGGGATGGTATAAAATAAAAATCAAAATAACATAACTATAGCCTCTTCCACCTTCAGCCTTTGCTAACCTTACTCTTTGCTGTTGAGCCATAATTAAAGGATAAGTACAACAGGCACATGTAGTAAAACCAACAGCACAATCTCTGTCTATATAAGCCAGTTTCCTGCACATGGAGGAGCCGTGTGCTGACAGTATCTGCTACTAAAGCCCCAAAGAGGGGGAAGCCAGCTCAAGGAAACTGCCAGTCTGCAAATCTGAGGAGCCCCTTAAGGAAAGGACAGATGTCCACAACTGCTCAGGGAGATTTTTCAGCTCTTCTGGCTGCTCTGCACTCCCTGGCTCAGTCTTTCAGAATGTTCCCCATCCCTCTCCTTCATCTGGTGAGCCAGCTGAGCTGCTGTGAAGGTGTGTTCAGAGGGCACGTTGGCAGAGTGGAACGCACGAGTCTCGGGGAATGGAAAAGCTCTGTCCTACTACATAAGGATGATATTTTTTTTCTAATGTTTGTAAGATTAAAATAATTGCATACAAAAAATTGGTTATTCAGAAGTATAGGGGTGGAAGTTGAACCAAAAACATGAGCTTGAGAAGCTCTAATGAAGAATAATAATGAAAGTAAATTAAAATAATTGGAATGAGCCAGCAACCAGCTGAATGTCTGAATTTACAGAAGATTAATTTAGAACTCTTAACTCTAACCTGAAGTGAAGCTGGTTTCCTTGTATTTCCTTCTTAATACTTTCTGAACTTATTTCAGTTAAGGGTTTGTGAGATCAAGCTGCTGTGCTATCTGCAAATCAAAAAGCTATCTCTGGCCTCAAGATTGGAAAGCCATTTAACTGGTTCTGTGACTAAATCACTGTCATCCTTCCATCTTGATTTCATCTCTTTCATAATGACATTAAGAACTGCAACAGAAAGACAGATCTTAAGCCTGCTGCATGAAATATCCTACTTGTACAGACATGCTAAGTTTTTGCCGGTTAAAAACATGCTTCGCCACCACTCTGATTATTTTTTTTACATCTTCTGCACTCTAATTACAAGACCTCATAAATTTGTATGTGTACATAACTCTAGATTTACATAGTAAGTGGCCAATGGAGAACACAGGTTGATCGTCCTCAAGGTATAATCAGCTTAACAGTGGATAGAGAAAGAACATTCAATACAAAAGATGCGGGGCCACTTAAGCCGAGGGTTGCACAATTCTTACACTTTAGTAGGAAAGCACTTTAACATAGGTGGGATGGCTTTAATTCTGCCCTTCCTCAGCAACCTGTTCTGTGCCTTTGCAGGAATTTGATAATAGAAGTTTGTGTGCTCAAGTGCAGGTGGTGAAGGGCAGAAGACAGTGTTACACAGTTCTAAGCAGAAGGGGAGTTAACATATTCAACAAGGGGAAGACACAGTTGTTCTTTAAACAGCAAAACCCTAACGAAACAATCCTTGCTCTGTTTCTTAGAGGTAGCCTTTAGAGTGGGTGCTGGGGGGCTGTTCACTTTTTTGGTTCAAGTTGGAGCACAGGGGTGAGCTGGGTTTTTTTGTCATCAGTAGGAGAAACAGCAACATCTTTTTGAATCGACTACAGGAACACACAGTGTGTCATGGTGTAGCTGTTGCTGAGCACATGCTGCAGGATGAGAACATGGGAGAGACTGGAACAAAAGACTCTCGTGAAGTTCAATGAATGGTGGTGCAGCATCCTGCATCTGGGACAGAATAGCCATCTGCTTGATGAGCTGGGGGCTGAGTGGAGAGAAAAGAGCTTTGCAAAAAAGAATTTGGGGGTCCTGGTGAGCAACAACTAAGTCAGTGGTGACCTTGTGACAAAGGAGGTCAACAGGATCCTGGGTGACAATAGCAAAGGAAGAGTCAGCAACTTGAGAAAAGTGGTTATTTCCATTCATGGAGGGCTTCTGAAATCGCATCTGGATCACCGTGTGCAGTTTTGAGCTCCACAGGCCGTGAAAGACATGGATGTGAAGAAGCAGATCCAGAGGAGGGGCACCATAATGGTGAGGCTGCTGGAGTATGTGATGTATGAGAAGAGGCTGAGAAGGTCAGGCAGTTAAGTCCTAAGAAGAGAAGGCTGGTGTGAATTTTATTGTTCTTTACAGCTACCTCATGGGCAGGTACAGAGGTGGAGCCTTGTTTGAGGTCAACAGTGGCCTTTTCGCTGTGAGAGGCAACAGGCACCAGCTGGAACAGGCCTGTTACATATCAGGAGAAGAGAAACATTCACAAATGTGGTCAAACAATGGAACGGGTTGTCCAGAGAGGCTGGGGACTCCTCATCCTTGGAAATAGTAAAAACTCAGCGGGATTTGACACAGGGAAACCTGGCGTAACTTCAAAACTCACTCTACTTGGAGCTGAGGGTTCAACCACAAGACCTTGACAGGTCTCCCCACCATCCCAAAGAGGCTGATGATGGTATAGTAGGTTTAAATGGTTTTAAATTTCATTTTGTTTTCTTTGTGGGCTTGGATTAGGTATATACTGTGTCAACAAAACTCTTACTGGTTTTGTAAAGACCATATTGAAATCCACGTGGGAAGGTTAATGAGTAAGTGGGGACTCAATTCCCCATAAAGGTGGGCAGGGTGATTCCACAGGGCAAATGCAGCTGTTCATGCTGAAGTCTTTATGCACTGACAGCTGTGTTACACATCGCCCTGGTGTCACCACCACATGTAAACCCTTCTTCCCTATGCGTTAGAGCTTCAGATACAGCTTTATGAGACTGGCCATACCTGAGTGGCCCACCAAGTTCATAATCATTCAACAATTTGTTCATAACCTTTCACCTTACAGAAGAATGACATTAACTTATTTGAAAATCAGTCTGAGAAACACCTGCAAATGCTAGTTTTATTCACAGTACCCTGTGTAACCTTAAGAAACACATTATATAGAAAAAGCAAATTAGAAAAAAGCATATTGACAATGTCTGCCTAGACTGATGAGGAAAACATGGTTGTGTTCAGATTCTGATTTATTTTTTTTCCTGTTGATTTAGGAGAGAAAAAAAAAAAGTTAGGAGAGAAAATTTAATTACACTTCACTGGAAATTCAAAATAATTTAAAACTTCTCTCTGCATTAAATTTCACACCGGGAAAGGTTTGCAGATCACGGTGAATAATCAAGTGAATGCGTGAAGTGATGCTGCAAGAAAAAAATAGCCAGCAGAAGGATAAAGGGGGGAGCAGGGTGACTGTGAGAGCTCCTATTAGTCTTGTTTAGAGCTGATGAAGCTTCTGCTGAGAAATGAGGCCTAGCTCTACCATGGTGGCACGGGGAAGGTTCAGAGAAGAGCTGCAGTGCTGAGTAAGGCCCCGCACTGAAGAGTGCCCATCAGATCTGTTTCCCACCTAGAAGATGACACTTTCCCTTTGAAGGACAGCGGTTGGGAATAACAGACTTGCTGGTCTTCGTGCACAGTGGTAGTGTCAAGCAGGGCGCTGGGTTTTGGCTTTAGATGACAAATGTATTTACTAGTGAGTTAGACTCTTGTAAAAAATTTCTGTGGATCTGAGGCATACGTGTATAGCTAAATCCCCTCTCTCACCCAAGTCTGACAAGGATGCCCAGCCACATCAGACTCCAGTCTTTGTCAATGCCGAGACCATGAACTTTGTGTTAGACAGGCAATCTTTTACGTTGGTGCTTCCTTGCTTTTCTTGGTGGATTTTGGTACTGGCTTAAATAAAGACTTTTGGTTATGTTAAAGGAAGTTTGAAGTTGGAGAAAATCAAGGTTTCATAAAGAAGAAATGCTGGAATTAAAATTACCTGTGCCATTCTGAATTGGACTGCTTACGGTCATAAAATTAAAGGCATACTTTTTTTTTTTTTTTTTCCCCCAGTGGACCACTATTTCACTTAGCACAGGAGAATGAATGAATCACGACTGTGAGGTAAATGAGATTATTGCCTCTGTAACTGTTAGATTATTTGCTGCAGAGGTCTGTGCAGATACAGCACACAAGGCCAGAGGAAAAGCTCTGTCTCTTTGGAACTCTTTGCCCCAGGTTTTTTTTCACATACAAGCTACTCTCACTTGCCGTGTTATTTCAAGGTAATGTTTTGATTCCTCTGCTCTCCAGAGGAAATTAACCTTCAGACTCTTTGCTACCTGCCTGTGTATGGGCAGTGTGGAAGAACTTCCTGAAGACAGTAATTTCTCTACTGAATGCAACTGAGGGTGAGGGACGCAGGCGCTGGAACATGCCAGCTTGTCTTCTGGAGACAGTGCCAAAACTGTGGCATTTCATGGTGGTAGGATCTCTGGTTGATTTAGCAGCAAAGCTCTAATTGAGCATATACAGAATACAGTCCCTCCACCCCCATTCCCTAATGGCCCTCTCTCCCATAACTGACTTCTTTCTCCAGAAGGGGAAATAATAGAAACTTTCAGTGACTTGGTTGCAAAAACTTTTTTAAGGCCGGGGATGAGAGGGAGAAGGACAGGTTTCCTTTAATTTGTTGGGAGAAACAATTGAAATTTAGGTCAGACACGAGTATGGGAAATTGTATGCAACACAGTAGGGCAAAACCTAGCCATGTGAAAATGGGTTATGATCAGAAAAGTATCTGATGAGCCTAATTGCAAGCAGAGTTAGCCATACACCTGTAAAAATGTATATATTTATAATCTGCATACACAAATAATCTGTGGAGAGGGGCTGCTCACCCACTTAGAGAAAACATCAAGACTACAGTGAGGGGATCATAGCTCAACCTTATCGACACGTGAGAACATAAAAGCTTTTATTTTTAAGGCAGGATTTCTGCACCGTGGCTTGCTCCCGGAGCTGGAGGACAATGTTTAACAACCGCCCTCCAAGCAGTGATAATTTTTAACCGAAGAGTCCACCCCCAGCCCCCGCAGAGCCGCATCTCCATCCCCTCAGCCCGCTGCCGTTGATGCTGGGCATTTCTGACACAATTTTCAGCACGTTCATGTCTTTTCTTTTTTTCTTCTTTTTCCTCTGGGGCAGAGAAAGGAAATAAGACTGTTCCCCCCCAGTCCCGCTGTTGTAGTGAGACAGGCCCCTGGGAGCCGTGTCGGGGCTGACCGCCCGGCCCGGCTCGGGAGCGCGGTTCCTCCGAGGGCGGGCCGCGAAGGGCCGCATTTAAAGTCTCGCCCTCTGAAGGCGAAGGACTTTTTTTTCCTCCCCCTTCCCCTCTCTCCGCGGTTCGGGTACCGAGAGGCGGCTGCCATTGTCCATCGGGCGGGGAGCCCCGCGCTCCGCTGACCGGCATCGGCCGGGGACCGCCGCCCCGGCCCGGCCTCCCCCCGCCCGCGGCCCAGCCGCTGCCGCTGTGCCCGGGGGCAGGGGGGAGTGACTTGTGCCTCCCCCGCCTCCTCCCCGTCCGGCCCTCCTCTGGGTAGAAGGGGAGGAGGAGGAGGAGGAGGGCGAGTGGTGGGAGGGTCTCCATTGAAATAAACAAGCAGGCAGTTATTAAAACGGGAACATGGCGGCCGTAGCCCCAGCTTCAGCTTCATCTTACAAAGCGAAGGTCAGCGCCGGCGGCAGCGGCGGGAGACGGCACTGACCCCGGTAACGGCCCCGGCGCGGCGGGGGGTGTGCCCCAGCCCCCCCGCGACTCCCCGGCCGCCTTCTTGTGTAACGCCGGAGGGACGCCCGGGGCCGCGCCGGTGCGCGGAGGGGCGGCGTTGGCGGGCGGCACCGGGGCGAGGCGGCGGTGGCGGGGGGAGCTAGGTGGGGGCCGCGGCCCCCTCTGTGGGAAGCCGAGGGCAGGGGACCGCGGGGCCGCCCCTTGCTAGGGCATCGTGCTCGCACGGCCGGGGCCCGAGGGAGGGGAGTTGGGGGGGTGCGCGGGGTGAGTGCCGCGGGACGTCGCCGGTTTTGGGGGGGGTGGATAAGGCACCCCGCCCTGCCGGGCGGAGGGGCCGGTTTCCTGCTGCCGGGCCGGGCGGAGGTCGGGGGCCGCCACTCCGCTCCCCTGGCTGGGGGCGGTGGGGGGAGAAAGTGCGGGTAGGCGCGGGGTTGCTGCGGCTGATCGGGGGGGGGGCAGTGGGCGGGAGGATGGGGCGGGGGATTTTCAGGGGCTTGTTCAGGACGTTGCCCTCTCACCCCCCAGCACACACTGATAGGGGAGCTTGGGGAAGGGTCTGTCCCCGGTGACAAAAAGGGTTATTTGGGGAGCAGGGCGGTGCTCGCCCCCTCCCCTTCCCCGGCTGACAAGGGCTTGGTGCGGAAGGGTGCGGGCCGCTTCGCGTTCCTTCCGCGGGGCCGGGCAGCGGCCGCAGCGCCCGGTGCCCTCTCCCCTCCCTTCCCCTTCCCTCTGCGCCCCGCTCCGCGCCCGCTGGAGCGGCGCGGGGAAGGAGGGGGCCAAGTGGGCAACTTCTCTAACTTTCTGCGCGGGGGCTGCGCTTGCGTGTGCGCTTCGGGCCGCGCCGGGCCGGGCCGAGCCGTGGGGCCGCAGCCAGGCCGCGGCTGCACAGCTGCGTGCGAGCGCAGCCCGGGGCGCTCGGCCGCCGCCTCCCCGCCGCCCGGGGAGGGGAGGGAAGGGGAGGGGAGGGGGCCCGGCCGCCGCCGCAGTGCCGTGTGTCTGCGTGGGGCGGGGAGCGGCGGCGGCAGCAGGAGGAGGAGGGAGGGAGGGATGGCAGCCGGCTGGGCGCGGGGCCGGGGTCCCTGGGCGGGTGTCGCTCGCTCCCTCTTCCCGGCCGTGGTGCCGCGCGCACGGGGCTCGGCGGCCGCCCCCTCCCGGGAGCGGGTCCCCCACACGCGTGGGGAGGCTTCCGCGAACACGCCCCCCACTCACCCCCCCGCCGCCCTCCTCGGGGACCGGGGGGCTCCTGGGCGAGGTGTAACTGGAGCCTCGTCCCTCTCCCTCGCAGTCCCCGCTCCTCCGGCCCCGCTCGGGCCTGAGCCCTCCTCCCAGCCCGGCAAGCCAGTCTGCCGCTTCCAGAGCGGGGCAGCCGGGCCGGGGTTCTCTGCGGGAAAACTGCCCGAAAGCCGGGCAGAAATGGGTTGGGTTGAGGGGAAGGCGGGGAGGTTGCTGGTAGCCACCGGGAAATACTGAGATCTGGATCTTCGCGTCGGCCTGCGGACTTATGCCTGGAATGTGCGTATGCGGGAGCCCACTGCCCAAATCCGCTTGTCATTTAGCCAGGAAGGAGATTCCTTGTGAAAGGAGAACTGCCTGCTTATTTCACTCATAATCAATTAGTTCTGTATTTAGTTGTTTTTTTTTTTTTCTTTCAGGGTAGTAGGAAGCAGGTGAATAGGCTTTAGAAGTGAACTGTTAATATCTTTGCAGTATTTAGTCTAAGCTCAGCATATAGTGCCTGACTATGACGGTTACAGCAAAGTGCTATTGCCACTGTAAATAAGCAGTTTAAGGCTGCCAGTCTTTTTACTTAAAGCATTTTTTTTTCTTCTTAGTTTGCTGCCATTGTGCCTGACGGCAGTCATTTGCTTTTTATCCCTTTGGGTTTTTATGTACTGAACTATAAAATCCACTCTAGGCAGTTAATTTCCTGGCTCTTTATAGAGCCCCAAAGCAGCATTGGGCCACCTGATGGGCTCCTGTCCTGCAGCAAGTCCTCTGGGAGTGCCCGTGGGGAGGGAGCTGCTGGTCCCCTCTCTTGGAGAGGGCTCAGAGATGGGTGCTCTTGGAGAAGTGACGCTGTTGAGCACTGTTGTTAGTATCATACCAAAAGTATCATTTCCCAAAGCGGGGCTCTCGTTTGCTTACACGCAGCTAAAGGGCGCTGTGAATGGAAACTGTCCGTTCTGTCGCAGTTGGGGGGAGGTACTGTGCCTCCTACGTGTTTTTCAGGACGTTTGCTTATTTACGTCAGCGGTGTTGTCACAAATAGGATTTACCAGGCTTGTGCACATTTGCATGTACACACGACTGTGCAGACACGTATGGACATCCATGCATTTGTGTCCCTTATTTTGTCGTTTCTGATAAAGCTACTTGGGACTGGAATGTAGAAGTCGCCTCTGCTGTGTTACACGAGATAAAGAAAGATGTAAGTTGCCCCCAGATGATTAATCTCTAAGTTTGAGAAGTGTTGAGATGAGCTTAATGTTTATAGCCAGTCTTGGTCATCTACGGTCTTGAAGAAAAGAGTTTATGGAGTCAAACCTCAGAAATACTGAGAACACTTTTGAGCAGGAAGGTTGATCTTCTACCATCATGCAAATACTTGAAGAATCATGTAATTTTCAATATGCTTGTATCTCATTTTGGTGAGCATTATGCAGTAAAAGCCTGACAAAGGTGGCATTGTTTTCGGCCACCGTACTCTTTTATTTCACATAAAACCTGAAGATTTCTCACTGTCATATTATCTCAAGCTTGTGGTCTTTACTAGGGAGAGGATCCACGTGTGACGTGCTTCATCAGTGTGTCGGCAACATCTGAAGATTCCGTGTGTACATGTCCTTGTGTTCCTTGCTGTGTGTCCTGCTGGTGTCAGTGCTAAATTTGAAACTTGAGCCCTTTGAGGAGGGAATGTTGTATTGCTGTCAAGAAGGGTACTTCTGCCATAAGGCAGTTCAACTTCAGTGTTTAAACTGGAACTGTGTTATTTGAGAGAGAAAATTAAGATCCTTTCTGGTGGAAAAATTAGAAAGTAGTAGGGATTTACTGACATACAGTGTAGAGTATTGCATTAAACTGAAGCTGTGAAGTCAGAATGAATTACTTAGGAATAATATTCACATTTTTATAGTTGTCTAGCAGGTAGCCTGCTCGTTAGAAGGCTGAAAGGCTCTGTTCAAAGAGGCACATAAGTGGCCTCTGGTGTTGACTTTCCCAACTACTCCCTCCATCCTCACACCCAGCACGGCCCATCCGCAGGGAGCCTGGAATCTGCAGCAGGAGGAGCGAGGCTGGGGAGCGAGCCAGCTGCTGCCACAATGCCCACGGTCCTCTGTTCCTTCCCTTTGTTGCTGTTGTCACTGGCTCATTGGCCAAACCTGGGCTCCTGCGCTCAGCTGGGGCTTCTCCAGCACCTGACGCCAGGGTGGCAGAGGCTGGCGAGGGCTAAGCCCTGAGGATGCTGTCAGCCTGTGTGAAGGAGAAAGCTGAACTGAAGGCTGGCACCAAAGTCAAGAGTAAACGTAACTCTCTTTGTCTGCCGAGCGCTAATGGACTGCGTGCTGGAGAAAAGGGGCAAACACTGAACCCAAGCTGTCCTTGCCACCTTGGGTTTTTTTGCATGTTTTCAATGGTTAGCCTCTCTCAAAAGTGCAGTTCATATTCAAGTAGGTATAAATAAAGTATTTAACAAATTGCTTGTGTTTTCTTCAGTATTCTTACAGCAGTGAAATGCCCAGTATTCATTATTTCTGTGTTCGGCTTTGAGGTCAGAGGTTGGATGTGTTGTTACAGTGTATGCTTCTCTGTGTCACAATTTTAAACTAAGGGCAGAGTAACACTGATTCTTACTGTATAGAAGGTATCTCACAGCATCCATTCATCGCCTGTTTTCTACTGTTGGCTAATTTAGTTACAGATGGCTACTCTGGCAGGATCCCTTTTTCTTTGTCAGCGAGTTAAGTCCCCTGCACTACTTTATTTTTGTTAGTTGTTAGAACATTCTTATACTCCCAGTGACAGACAATGACAAATCCTTCAGTGTAATGCTGGGAGCAAGGGAGGCAGAGAGCGAGAAATGGGGAGGGAGAGGAGGAGGGGGGAGACAACCCTCCTGAGCATATGGAGACATCCAGAAAAAGATGTGCATCGTCAGCTGTGATTCCATTGTGTGCTTGCAGACGGGATCTGAGCTGCTCTTCTCTTGGGAATTTAAACCTTGCAGAAGTGTTCTTTGGCTTTTACCCGTCAGGATAATAGATCTTGGATAACTTATATTTTGGATATTTATTATAGATAATATTTTGATAATATTTTATGATTTCAGGGAATAAATACAGTTGCCAGAGCTCCTGCTCTGTGTTGGAATAACATTTTGAACAGTTGCACGTGCTGGTGAAATGGCAACTTTGGGTTGCAGGAATAATCACCGATAGAACATTACAGATACAGAATACACATTCCTGGGGCATTTTACCAGCTCTGTGGTTGTTAGTTTGTCAGCAGTAGTTACGTTATGCCAACGCTCCCTATTTTTAATGATTCAGTAGCTCAGCCTTTTCTAAACATACCAAGTAGAACTGTGACATGAAAAATGACAGATTGTATAGTTTAATTTAGTGTATAGAATTAAAGCAAAAAAACCCAAACCGAAACAAAGCAGGGAATTGTTAAGCAGAGTTTTAAAACAAAGCTATTTTGTCAGTGTTGTGAATATTCAGAAATACTATTTACACGATGAAAAAATAGATGGAAGAAATTAATTTTTCTTTTATTCAGTCCTGCATTTGCCTATTTCCTAGAACAGTGTTTCCTCTCTTGAGCATTTGGAAAACTTCTGCTTATTTTCTACAATTATTTTGAGTTGATGAATAGTTTGAAAAAATAGATCTTGAACGTGGTGGATTTGCTGCATTGAGTTTTGTTACTATTTATGATTTTTCCAGCTTGTTCTATGGAAATTGCACATTATTCAAGTTAAAGACTAATGGAAATTTTACTTAAGAGTTTTATGGGACTAAAGTAGGCACAGTTGCTATGGAAGGTGTGTGGTCACTGCGGTGCTCAGCATTTTAAAGGTTGAAACGAGTTCATTAATTTAAATGTTTGAAGCTATCCAACAACATATTCACAATGCACACATTTATTTTTTTTTTCCTGCAGCTGCATCACTGTACCACTCCAAGCCCTGCCTTCCCTTAAACAGCTTCCATAACAATCTCACATTAATACAGTTACTGGCAGGTATTATTCTTGCTTTGCTCTCATTTTTGCAGTTAAAGCTGATAGTAAATCTCACTCTTTCTGTGACTGTGCTCCCACTACTTAGGTGCTCGGAAGCCTCTTTGTAATGTGTGTTTGCTTTCTGCAGTGGAGATGCAATGCAATTCTCTGTAAAGCCTAATTACCTTTTTTTTTTTTCCTGTTTGTTTTTAAACTTCAAGAAGTTACTTGCTGTTTGGAAAGGATTTGTGTTTTGCTAAAATAGTCCACATGATATGTAACCTGTAAGTGTATTAATGAAAGGGCAGCGACTATAGGTGACAAATTAAATCAACACATCAGTCATTTTAAGTATCCATAAATCTTAGGCAGTATAGGTCTTGTGGGCTTCTGTGGGGGGGAGATGCTGAGGCATACTGCGAACATATATCTGATGTAGTGATGACTGAGAGTTGCTGTTTTGATGCTTTTTTAGTGAGCTATGTAAGACGTATTGTTGCTCTTTGGTAGGATTTATAGTGGGCACATCACAATTGGCTGCTTTATTGGCTGCCTCAGTGGAAAAGTCTGGGATTGAAGAATGGGCATGGAAAGTGAAATAACATTTTACTTGTTAGGTCAGAATTATTATGGAATTTTACTCTTACTCTGCCCATGCTGCAATTCATCTGTGTGTGAATGGATTTAGTTTTTCGTTGCTGTCAGTGTCGAGCCTTACCCATGGACTTTGAAGAAAGTTACTCCAATTAAAAACAACGCAGTATGTCACCTATTTGTACCTCGCAGGTTATGTAGGAGGTACTAAACTGCATTTAAAAAAGAAAACTTTCTGAATGTGGAGGAAACTCTGCATATGGATAAACTTTATAATATATACTGACACCTTTAATAAAGGTGTGATTATTGTCAGTTAATTTCGCTTGTTGCCTTTGCACAGATTTGTACCTTGGTCTCCAGAGATACGAGCGATGTCCTCCTCCTGTTCTGTTTGTTTGCTAAATAGGTTCTTTGTGGAGGAAAATTATGAGTGTATACAGATAAATACATTATTTATTTTAGCAGATTTCAATTGTGTTCTCAAGGAGAAAAGCTTTTTAAGTCTAAATATTTTTTTTTCCCCCCAAATTAACATTTACAACTAGACAGATGCTATTTTGTTTCAATATGGCCAGAATATTTGTTGCCTTTATCTTAAAAGTCAACCTGCAGATACTTTACTGGCTATAAAATGTAGCTCTAGTAACCTAGCTCAAAGCTTTTTTTTAATTGCTTGCCGATTTGTGTTGGCGTTTGCAGTACAAACACACTTTTGCTTGTTTTGCTGTGGTGTTTTTCTTTTGTTTTTGGTTTTTTTTTTTTGTTTTTGTTTTGTTTAAGAATCATAGCTTACTTGGTTACAAAGATACTGAATTTTTAATGAGGCCTGAAACTCTTTTCTTGCTGCAATTCTGTGTGAAATCAGTGTTGAATGCACAGTGGTGAGATCATTTGTGGTGCCTTTTCCTCTTCAAGAAAGAAGGAACCTGAGGACTGTATGTAGATGAACAAATCGATTCACTAAGCTTGTGTGCTGCAGATGAGGGTCTCTTCCAAGTGTGTCTGAAGGTGGTAGTTGTTCACTCCCTTTTAGCTGAGCTGTGGTTTGTAGAGTTGATACCGGGTGTTTTGTTCACAATTCATAGTTTTTATGGGTCCAGGAGGTAACACATCTTAGGTACCTGGAATACAGATGTCCCTTCGCAGTGGAGAAGAAATGACTGTGCATGAATGGAAAATAAAGATATGAAGCCCTCTGAAGCAAGAGGACAGTCTGTTATTCGGGGCCATATCAGTTGCTTTTACTTCTTATGTGACCTTTCAAAAGCTTTCTTTTACCCTTTGTGGATTGGAGGATCTCCTTCACTGGTGTGCAGCAGCTAGAAGACACGAGATGAGTGGGAAAAGCCTCTGTGTGCACAGGCACTCTTATTGTTGCTGCTCCTGTGTGGGAGAGGTCTCCCACCATGGGCTGGGGCCGCAGACCACATCTGCCGCTGAGCCGTCAGCTTCCCCCGCTGAGCCTTGCTGGGCTGCAGGTGTCTGACAGGCACTGCAAACCTCGCTAAGCCTCCAAAATATCTAGGAGTCTTGTAGTTAAGATTTTATTCTAAGGCAAGATTATGTTTCCTGTCAGTGAGGACCCACTTCAAGCCCCGTGTTGGTGATCGGTAGAGCTTGTGGGCTTTTAGGCATTCCTGAGGAAATAATACAGTCGTATCTTATTTTATATAAGAATCCTTCATTGTTAGTGGCATCCCTGAATTGCCTGTGACTGAAAGAACTTGAGCAGAGTTTGTGTGAAGGTTTCTGTGAGATGGCAGAAATGTTCTCTAAATTCCATTTCTCCTGAGGCATAATTAGTGTGCTTCCCCCATGCCCCGTTGATGACTCTTGTAGTGTATCTTTAATTTTCTTTATGTTCTGCCTTGTTTGTCAGGATAAGAAGGTAGAAAACTCTTCTTTGGTAGCTTGCTTGGATACCTCTGACATAAAGTAGTGTTTGACCTACAAAAAGGAATGCAGGTATAATGTTTCTGTGGGCAGTGGCAGGCTCCTCTTCCCTGAAGAAATGTGCGCCGCTGTGCAGCGCGTGTCCTCTGCTCTGCTAAACTCTTAAGCTGTGTACTAATGAAGAGCTCTCTGTTTATTTGTCCACTGATACTCATCACGCGGGTCAGGAGTGCTGTAAGTGGAGACTCCAGGCAGAAACGTGCTTCTGAATCTACAACTTTTTAAAACGGTTCAAAAACATTTTATAAGAAAACCAGTTTCTCCTTTTTAGAGATTTAAAACTAATGTGTTATAAAGTCAACCAGCCAAGCAGTCGACCAAAAAAGGAACCAGCCACTTTCACAGAGAGTTCCCACAGATTCTTTTGTGAAAATAAGGGCTGCGTAGCGTGTAAGTTAATGTAAACATCTTAGTTGCTGTTGCTGTGAATTTGCGGTAGGCAGCAGGTAGGGAGGAAGTTGTGTGCCTGGAGTGATTGTGCAACTGGAAGGGGGTTGTAGTTATGTCTGGAAAAGCAGATAATGCTCTGCAAAGTTTATGTTTCCCTCCTTGGGTTATGCTTAAAACTGCAGCATGCTAAGCATCATGTCTTTATTTTTCTGTGCTGGTCTCCAAAAAAAGACTAATGTTTTTCTCTCTAATATTTTGTCCCTAGCATGGTTGAAATGCATCTGAGAAGTGAGGCCCCCCCCACACACAGTCCCTAGAAATCATTGCCCTCCTCGCTGCGTCTTGGTGAGTTGTCTATATCTTACTGCCTTTAATTGGATTGTCTTACAGTTTTATCATCCTCACTGAGGAATTTGCTGTGAGATGTCTTAGACTGATCGTGTGGATACAGCAGAACGAGCCTTGGTTTAAGTAATGTATGATGCTACACAGGGAGTGGAAACACAGACGTCTCCGACACTTCCACAGTGAGGCCCAGACTGGTTACGGAAGCAGGGACCCTGCTGTAGGGCCAGGGCGGGGGTGGGTGTCTGCTGGGAAAGGCTGAAGGGATCCCTGCGCAGTGTTCTTTCACATTCGGTTTGTTTGACATTTTATACCGTAACTAAGGAATTGACATTTTTCAAACGTGCTGATTATGGTCTGTCTCATGGCAAAGGTTGAGTGTGAAATAATACAAGCTTTTCCATCCAACTATCTGCACTAATAAATTACTTAAATTGAGGGTTGAAATCGGTATAATGACACTGATGGCTTAAACTGCTTGTTGCTCAAGAATTACTGTCTGATGACTCCATCGGGCAGCGCTGTGCCTGTTTAACTCTGCTCGCAGGAACGGGTAATGCTGCTGAGAACTAGGAACAGGGACCCCTGCGGACTGTTTAAATGCAGACTAATAATAATTTGGTAGTGCAGTGAAAGAAAGTAGAATATAAATGCTGCGGTTTTGCTTTAGGTGTGTTTAATACATCAACATGCTTGCTTGGTATAAATCTTTTACAAATACACAGTTGAGATTTTATGTGAGAACCTTTTCAGGTTACTCATGAATAAATGTTGTCTTTTAGCACATAGAGTGACTTATTAAGGTCAGAAATATGTATTTTTGAGGCTTGCGCACTAAATATAGAGGTGGGAAATGAGCCTGTTGAAAAGGTTTTTAGCTGTTTGGGGGGTAACTGTTTATAAAATGCCAGCCATTTATAGGTAAAATCGTGTGGGTCCCCATCAAGCATCATTTCCTCTTTTGTTCATTACATTTGGCAATGTTTGCAAACTAACAATGCTTTCCTTTAATATTACTGCATTTTCTAGCATCAGAGAATGAAAACAGGTGAAGAAGCTTTCCAGTGCTTCTGGGTTTTTCCTGCCTTTTCCCTTGGCTGTTCTGATAAAACACTTTGGAGTTCATTGCATTCAGTGAAATTTATAATACTGGTTAATATTTGTTTATGTATTCTATTAACTTCAAAATGCTTATTTACACTTAATACACTATATTACTTAATATTTGTTTACATTGCTTGTCTGGGCTGCATAATGATCATAATAATGTTCATGTCTCCTCAATAATAAGCTGCTTTTGTGATTGCTTAAGCAAATTGTTTTAGAAAAAGGAAACAATCTAAAATATTCTTTATTTCTAGAGAATAGGGCTCATAATAGAATGTTAGGTTTGTGTAATAAAGAAAAAGAAAAACGTCACTGCCAAAATTTTCCAAAGAGAACATGAAATTTTGTTGTCAAGTTGATTGTTTTCAGCTGTCTCAATGGTAAACTTCCATTAAAAAAGGAATACATGAGGTAAAGACTGAAAAAGGTAAATATTCAAATAAAAATCCATTTGCATACAATTGCCTTTTTTACTAATTAATATATGGGGGCAAAAAAAAAAATGAAACTACTGCTTAACACTTACTGGATCTATTTTTATAGGAGTGTGAATCTTGAACTGGTTAAATGGCTTTAGAATATGTGTATATTGACTGATAAGAAATAATGTAAATGACAGAATTTGTGGCCGCTCCCTTGGGATGCTGGTAGTTGGGGGGGTGCTCAGTTGCTGCTCCATGCTACCAGAGAGCTGTGCAGCTGAAGATGGAAAGAAGTTTAGACGTTAGTTTTAACAAAAATGAACCCAAAAGATAAAAATATTGACTTCAGTTTTCAGTCTAAAAGTTATCAATGAAAGCCCTCTTATTTTTTCTTTTCTTTCTCCGTTTCTTTTTTGCATGAAATGGTTTTCTTTGCAAGGAACATTTCTCATCAAAAAAAAAAAAAGAGCATAGATTAGAGAAATCTGTTTTCTGTCACTCTCGATCTGGAGGGTCTGCTTCACTCTAACTTTGCAGTGATCTCATTGGTGTTTGTGTTGTAGTTGGCATCAAGTGTGACAGATAGAAAATTCTCGTGTTTCTGTTCTGAGTTTCAGGGCTTCTTATTGCTTCCAGCGATGGTAGATAAAGAACATTCTGACAGATGTCTCATGTTTGACTCTGCTCCTCGTGCATGTGTGCGTAAAGGGAATGCTGTTGGGAAATAGAGTGCAATACTGAAAATAAGAGTGCCTTGTATTGAAATGGGTTTCAAGAGCCTTCAGTATTAGTTTAAAGATGCAACTGAGGGACCTGCAGTAGGTTCCAAGTATCAAATCTGAATAAGAGCAAGCTCCTTTTGGTCAACATGCAAAGCTGGGCTGGCCTAGTGTCTGCCTAGAGCCCTGGAGTCAGTTCAGAGCACCTTGGTTCCCACAGGAGATGTGTTTCTGAAATAAAATGCAGGTTTTGATCACGGGTATGGGGAACCTGTACTGAATCAGGTCTTCTCATTTGCAGAGGGATCTGCAAGGGATATTTAATCTACATTGAATTGGTACCTGATAAATAAAGGATGTATGTTCCTGCTCCTAGACCTCGAAACTGGGGAGTTGTGTTTTACATGAAAGACAATTAGATTTTCATGTTTCTGGTGACTCCTGTTGAGCAGCAACATTAGTTAACATGAATTGCCTATAGAGATGCCTGTAAAAGTGGATGCTTGATTGTGGTGAATTTAATGCAGCCTGCATTAAAATGATACTCCCCATCTGAGAGTGAAGTTCTGTGTGGGTGGTACAACAGGAACACAAGTATTGAGAAATGAGCATCTAAGATGCACCCTGCAGATAATTTTTTCCCCTGAAATTGGAAATAGGGACTCATGGAAATCTTTGGTTTTATTTTGTGGAAAAGATGAAATTTGCACCACTGTAACACATTGTGTTTCCTTTTAAAGTGATGAAAATTGAGAGTATTGTAGAGAGGCATCTCATCATGCTGGCAACTTGCAGAACTAGATTTGTTAATATTGAAAGCAGTTTTAAAGTGCTTTCATAGTTTTGAGGCCACACCGTTTGAATTCGTTATAAATCTGGAATAAAGTATTTTTAAATATCTCAAACTCATTAACTACTGTGAATAGGGATTTAAGTGTAGTGCTCTGTCAGTGAACTTTTTGCAGAATTGATGGAACCAAACCTCATATCTATCCTGGACTGTTGAAAACACTCATTCAATTGATTGAAGTTGCATTTTGTATGTAGCTATATCCTGGAAGATTATTTTTAACGTTTCAGTTTCAGTGAGATAAATAAAAAATATTTAGGAAATGAGATTGCTAACTTGATTTTATTCACTTCTTCAATATTGGTTTTGACTTAGTAATGGGTTTTGCTAGGATTTTTTCATTTCTTACCTTGATAGGAACCTTTTTATACGGGCAGAGGTATAGTATATACGCATTTGCAGAAGAAATAGCTGTCATTATCATCCGTGGAAAATCAATATATATTTTAAATATAGATTGATGACATTGTGCCACAAGTATTGGAGCCTGGGAATTCTAGAGGGGTCAAGAACAGGACAACTGAGCACTTGCATCATCAAAGAAGATGAGATGCATTAACTTGGGCAGATTTTCCTCTGGGCCTGCCTTTAGCCCCTGAATTGGGAAGAGTGAAATATTTGCCCGTCTTGGCTCCTGACAGTAAATAGTATTAATTAAATACAGGGCTTTGAAAATGACACTGGTATTTCAGATTAAGGCCAGTAGATTTTGCCTTGGCTTTCTGGAAATTGAATTCCAGTAGTCTGTTTATTTGACAGCATTATAGTACAATAATTTGAGGTTCATGGTTATTTCTGTACATTAAAGTGGGTGAATTTTTATAATGTCACAGTGCTGGGATGTTAGGCTCAGAAGACTTGTGTGACTAGAATAGTAAGCAAATCTGCAGCTGGTTAATACAAAGTATGGCACAGTGTGTTTCCACCTGATTGATTTACCTCTATATTAACTGGACTGGCAAGAAAATACAGGTTTTCTGTTTAAAGCAAACTTTGGATGCGGAAAAGTTCAGATGAAAGGTCTTACGTGAGTTAGAGAAGTTAAGTTGTTAATGTACTATTAAAATGATTTAGAAATATTGGTGTGGTTTACAGTATCAGTGTGAAGGGCTCTAACTATTAAAAATGTTTTACAAAATCCTCCTCTAGTCACCTCCCCCCAAGCCAGAAGCGGGGACACGCTGTCTGTCCGTGTGTACACGCGTCGGTAAAACTCTGCTTCCAGCTGTGGCCGTGATCAGTGAAGAACACGCTCTGTTCTTCTGTTCCGACATCGCTGCTGTACGGTCCAGACTCTTCCCTTTTTTCATTATCAGTACTCTTATTCAGTCAGTAATCCCAGCTCATTAAACTGCAGCATTCTCTATGCACCAAACTCTTGTTCAAAATGACAGCAATAGGCAGTCAAGGAGCATTCAGAATTGGAACTGAGAAAAGAATTAGTTTTCTAGTAGGTATTGCAAATCAGCTCATCCTTGAGGGAAGCTGTAGTGGTGTCAGAGGGAGCTAAAATGTTTCCATTTGTGTTTTTTCAGTGCGGTTTTCCTTTGCATATGTTTGGATATTCTCACTTAAACTTTGAATTGTTGTTCGTGCAACTGACACATGGGATTGAAGATCCTTTTTGTGCTGGATTCCTTCAGTCTCTAGGTACCAGTTTTACTGCTATTAAAGAGGGAAATGTCTCCTACGTTTCTTTGTTCGGGTTGTAAGCTTGAAGCTTTACCGTGTGGTGCCAGTTTAGTAAGCAGCATTTTAAAATGGGATAAAACATCTACGTTTCTCTAAAAGTAGGTGGCCAGCGCATATGAAATTTCACTTGGGTTAATTTTTATGGCCTTTCAGTTTTCAGTTGTGGTTTTTTGCTTGGCTTCTCTTCACAAGTCCTGGTTAGCTGTGTTTTTATTGCTCCATCCTGATGAACAGACTCATGTAAAACTTTTTCTGTCTGGAATTGCAATATGTAACTTCCAGAATGTATCCTGCAGTGGGATGGGGTTTGTGTGCAGCTGATGGCACGTGAAGCTCGATGTGGGATGACTTATGTTTAAAATATTCCTTGTCCCTGGCTGCGATTTCAGCGATTTCAGTCTTCCCTTCCTCATGAGCTCACTCTTTTGTCATTATCCAAGCTGATCAGCACTGAAAGATTTGAGGAATAAATAAATGTGAGTCTGTTGTATAACACTGGTTGCCACACTGGAAACATCCTTGACAGAAATCCACAGAAGCCAAAAAAGGAAGGGAGGGTAAAAAAAAAGGACCCAAACACCCTAGATTAATCTATTTTTAAAAAAATATCACATGCTGTTCTACTGCTATCCCACCCCAAGCACACTACCACTGTGACTGTGAGCCACAGCCGAAAGGGTTAAATGGATTTGTTTTGTTAACTTTCTGTTGTTGTTGGTTAATGTCAAGTCTACTGCGTGTATAGCGTATCTGATTCGTGGCAGCATGCATTTATTTTTGAATAGCAGCATGGAACACTGCATGTGTGCTCTGGTCCTGTTCTAGGTACTGTGAGCACTTCTTAAAAGAAAAAAGTAAGATCCTGCTGCTGCTGAACCTGATTCCAGTAACACCAGTTATCAAAGTTGCCTCCTACTTAGTCTTCCACTTATTTGCTTCATCACTCCATTTCTGAGCTATTTCCTTCCGCCCCCAGCTTCCAGGAGAAGTGTTCTGAGCGTTGTGGTCGTCTGATACGATCTGATAAAGCAGCTTTGGGATAGTCCATTCTCCTCCACCTTTGCCATCAGTCTAACCCCCAGGCAGCAATGTAGGAGGAGTGATGTTTTGGGTCAGGACAGCTTGACCCATGGTTGTGAGGCTCTCTAATGAGGCTTGGCCGTATTTGTGTGCTGACTGGCTTTGAGCGGAGCGCTGCCGCCTGTGGAGCCACTGCTTCCCTACTGCTGCCTGGGGGCTTTGTCGGAGAAGGGAATTTCCTGCGTCGGCAGCGAGCACCCTGCCTGTTGTGTGCCCTGCAGTAAGGGACAGCAGCTCCTTCACCTGCCTGCTTCTGTGGACTTAATTTGTCTGCTGCCCATAAGGCTCTCCCCTCAGACAGGGTACTGCAGAGGAAGCTCAGGTATGTGCTTACTGGTGGATTCAGCAAGTAAATCCCCTGCTGGCTGCTCACAGTGCTGAGGTAGCTTACCCTCCTTCGACATGAAGTATGTGAAACAAGGGTGTTTCTTCCGGGGGACTGAGTATTTGTGCAACTTGAAACAGGTGGGTTTTTTCCTGTGCTCTGGCTAAAATGATAAATCTGTTATAGGCAGAGAGCTCTGTTCCTCGTATCAGAGGTGTCATTGTCCATAATTAAACGGATACCTTTGACTACAAACATATAACACAGATTAAAGCTTCGCATGGTTGCCATTGCCTACTGCATCCCTTTTCCAAATCATTCGCTAAGTCAGCGTGAAGTGTTTTGCCATGTAAAACTGGTGGACTCTTGAAAACCTGAAAAGACCAAAACGAGACCTATTTAGATCTCTCGGAGCAAATGAGCAGTAGAAATTAGAACGGCATATAACCTGTCTGGCAAAGGTAGAAATAAACCCCTAAAAATGTAAACCCACTAGTGAGGAGTTTGTGTTTTGGTGGGCAGGGCCGTGGGCTGTCACTTTCTTGCTGTTGTTGAGCTCTGGGGACTGTTCTTACTGTTCTGATTTTGTGGAAATCTCGTCCCAGAAGCACAGTGGTAACTTTTTCACGATGAGCTGCACTCCGCTCTGCTACGCTTGAGCCTAAAGAATTTTTACTCAAGCTGTATTGCAGAAGCTGAGAAAGGAAGAGGGTGAGCCTGCCCTTAGAATTTCCTCGGGGGAGGAGGGACTTTTTTAGAGATTCTGAGAAGGGAAATCGGAGGGTTTCTTGCCGAAAGGCTGAGCTAGCTAGCAGTACAGGAAAGATGGAAATGTAAAATCCAACACTGGGTTAAACCTTATTCTGATAATTGAAAATATTTCTCACTTGCATTATCTGAATGTGAAGATGACACTGCATTTTACTCTCTTAACTGATTTTGCTTACTACTGGCAGGGAAGGAAGTTAGTAAAAGGGAACTGGTATTTTCTTACACGGGCAATGTCTTGAGGAGCAGAATAAACTAATGCAACATGATTTTCTGTGAGGGTGCGTACCTGCCACAATGAGAACACTTTATTTTTCATTTTAATAATTGAAAGTGTTGGGGGTTTTTCTGTGCACGTTTGTTTTTATGTTGTAACTTGTACTGATTGCACGATCAGCTTTTAGTTCTGTCCTGTTGCTTTATTTGGGGTAATATCAGCCGCTCTTACGCCACGTCGGTAATGGGCTCTGTGGCTCTTACTGTGCCAGGATTCTGCTGTTCTTGTGTTGAACAGGCAGTTAAAACGATTTATTCAGGCTGGCTGAGGGTCAGCTACAAAAATTAAACACATTATTACCTTGGATAACTTTTTTATTGCTGTTGTTTAATCAACAAATAATTTAGAAAAGGCGCAGGAACCATTTGTATGGTTTGGGGACTGAGAAGTGTTCACCCCTGCACGTGATGGATGTTTCCCTACAGTGATCCCCACAAGGAGGCTCTTCCATGGGTGATGGCAAGGATGGAGTCTGTCCTTGTGACAGAGAGCCAGGAGCTCACTCTTCGGTGCCAGGTTTACCAGCGCTGTGCTGAGCAGGTCACTTGAGCTGTAGGTCCCTCACTTTCTTAGCTGTAAAATGGGGCCAGCCCTCATTATTTTATGCAGAATTCAGATTTCCTGTTGCTTATGGGTTATGTAGGGAAAATAAAAATATACTGATGTATTTAATTTTCTCAAAAGTAAATAAAATGTCTGCTTCTATCTGCCTACATTCTGAATTAATACTGAAATTAAAAAAAAAAAAAGAAAAAAAGCTCGAGAGAAGTTGCCTATTACAGCGTTGAAGCAATGGCCCTTTGCTATTTTATTAAACAAGAATCAGCCTAGATTGTTTTTGTTAGCAGTATTTTTGTCTGCATATGTTATGAGATAAAACATCGAGTGTTGACTTAACTTCACATTTCACAGAGGAAGAATTAAAAATTATCTCTGTGAAGGGTGACAATGGAGTTACTCTTTGAAATTCTAATTTAACACTTCAGTAATGGGTTAGGCCTGCTCCGAATCCTCTGTGGGGTTATTTGATTTGCCATCTGGTTAACCTCAAGGAAAATGGGATGTCTTTAAATGACTGGAGGTGCTGGCTATCACCTTCTGCTGGAGCCACGTGGGAGAGTTGGTTGGTTTACATTAGGGCTGTCACCTGGTGACCAAGGGTTCATGTGAATGGGGCTTAGTTTTAAGATTTACCTTGAGGCTGAAAGTTACAATTTGATTTTTCTTCCATTGCTTAACCACCAACTGCGTTCTTGGAGATGGATACAATTGAGGGGTAAGGGAAAATGTCATCTCTGCCTGAGGTGGGGATGAGGTTTAATATTTGTTTTGTCTTTAGTGTTATTTATGCACAGAGAATTGTTTTGTGTTTCTTTTATTGGCATAAATAATGTTTTGTGCCCCAACAAGAAGAGTATTTGTGTCTGGGTTTTTATAAAGAAATTGATTATTAAATGACATTCATGTGATTGTGGAACTGAAGGGAGAAGTTCTGCTTTTTGTAAGTAGACAGAGAAGCAGATTGAATACTTTGCAAGTTTATGCATGTAACATTTATCCTGCCAAAACCTTTAAAATTAATTTGCAAAGTACTGAAATGTTTTATGCTGTGTCATACATAAAGGGAGTACTTGGCAGTTAATTAGTAACTTGACTTTGGCGGGGGGTAAAGGCAGGATTTCAGTTAATAATGAATTCACTCCAGAATTTTGCTTTTCCCTATTTTATGTTGGCTATTCTGTGCACGTTGCTGTTACAACTTTTTTCAGCTGCAGTTCACCTTTAAAATCCCTGTAACATACTGGTCATATTTTAGCAGGTTACCTATTTCTCTCTCTTACAAACGAAATTGAATTTTTAAACATCCCCAGTTTGTGATGTCATAGGGTATAAATTAATACAATGAGCAGCTTAGGTTAATACCTCTCTTCAGCGGCACTTACTGTCTCTTGGGGCGTGCTGAAGGGAGACAGGCTGTGCAGTGTGCGCTGCCTATACTGAGAAATTTCACAAGACTTTTTGACATGGGTTTTGAAATGAGTCGTGGGCTCAGTTCCAGTGCCTCTCCGAGCGTGGCCTGCCCTGCAGAACTTTCCATTGCCAGCCTGTCACGTACCACGTGCCTGCATTTCACCGAAGATTTCTAATTTGAGTAACTGTGGCTGTGCATCATTTGAATTGCATATTTAGCAGAATTTACTTACTCTTGCTTCTGAGAATTCTGTTTTGCTCTATTTTTCAAGGACACAAGAGTATTTACTCTTTTGCAGTTCTATGTGTATCAGTTTGTAATTATTTTTCTAAGTGTTTATCAGCATGTTTTGGCATATTTTTGAAGTCGGTAATAGCTGTGGAGATAAATGCCTTGACCAGCTCTGAGGACTTGTGATTTTTGGGAAGAAATACTGGGCAGGACAGCACAGTCACCAGTTTTGTACACGTGTAGGGGAGGGAATTTTTTAAGATGCGAAAGTTTTCCTGTGCTTTCTAGCTCTGCACGAAGAGAGCTGGGCTGCTCCGACACGTCAGGCTGGAGAGCTCCTGGTGATAGGAGAGGTCCTGCAGCTACCCCTTTGCTGGTCGCTAAAAATAGCCTTGCTGGAGTAAGGAGAACACTGCAGCGCAGCACCAGAACACCTCCCCAGGCCTCCAAACCCAGAGGATTTTGAGAAGTAAAGGCTTAAACAGACACAGCATCTCCCCATAGCCGGCAGAGCGGGGGACCAGCCGGCCCCTGAGCCAGCAGCTGCAGTGTGCCCAGAGCTCCTGCCTTGGAGCTGTTTGGAAAGAGGGTGGGTTCAACATCAACTGCAAAGTCCTCTTGTGAAACAGATCTTCAAATTCCTGCTATCAAGTGGGAGGTATTCAGATTTCCGCTTCTATCAAGCGTGAAGATGAGTGATTTTTATTATTGATAGGTGAAGTGTGTCCTGATTTGTCTTTCCCTTAATGCTGAGGTGACCCTTCAGAAGTTGAAAAGTGGATCAAACTTTTAGTAGCTGAGTTACGGAGATTTTCTGAATATAAACTTGGGGGTTTTGCCAAGTGACCTGACCACAAACCATCAGGCTTTCTCTAGGATTTCAACTTGGCCCAAATCTGGGGTTCAAAAACCAAAAAGAGAATAGAACTTAAAAACATAATTTACACATGAAACAGACTGTTTCATGTGACAGCATTTTGTTTTTACTAGCTGCTGGTTTCTCTGTTTTTTGTTTGTTTGTTTTTCTCTTTTTGTTTGTTTTGTATTGACAGTAGATTGGTAGTTTAGGCTGTATTTCAGATATGTCTTGTCTTCACTATGTGCAAAATGCCAGTAAGAACACACAAAGAGGTACAGTTTGGGTTTTTTCAAGCTTGTTTATAGCATGCATAGAGGAGTGATAAGTGTGTTCAAAGTCCTAATGGAAAACTTCTTCAGTATTGTAGGGAGTTCTCCTGAGTCACCGTTTCAAGGGATCATTTGCCCTGAAAGCTGAAAGCACTGGTCACCCAGCAAACCTGCTGCTAGGAGCTTGGCTGTGCTGTGGTAGGTAACTCATAAGGCATCTTCTCTTTGTGATCACATTCCCCCCAATGGCACCAGCAACAGCTTTCATGGGAATCCAGTAGTAAGAGCACGGTTTGATGTATTTTTAGTTTTCTTTAATGCAGTTTAACATCTGGAAGCAAGCAGAGCTTGCTTCATCATCATGTGAGCAGCCAGCTCTCTACAGAGTCTCAGGAAGTACTCTTGACTGCCTTTTGCAAATGGCTGCTGCAGTTACTTATCTGGTGACTTAATTTTTATTCAAGATCCTCAATTTAGTGGCCTGTATGCATTTGTTAGGGTCAGTTTGACATCTGGCCAATAGCCTTCCTGCATACTATTAAGTTTTAATTATCATTCTTGTTGTTCTATGAAATTAATATATATTAAGCTTCATGATGTGAAGCTTGTGAGGTAGGGGTTGTACAAGGAAGTCAGTAGCAGAAAATAGGGTAGGAACCTAAACTGTGTGGCTTCCAGGTATTAATGAGAAAATCAGTAGGGTGATGGCTAGTTACAAATGAGATAGTATAGGTTGTAAGCACCGATAAAAGCTCAGTCAGCTGGGGTTCCATTGGCAGAAGCGCACGAATTGCAGAGCGAGGGGTTGCTAACAGAGTATCCATGTAAACAAGCTGTATTCCAGTGAACTCTTTGCCTTCAGACCTGTGCTGGGTCCACAGTAGCTGTGTCTTTAAGTGCAGAATAAATGAGCAAGACAAAAACAACTCTGGCAACAACTGAGATGAACACTTCATAAGGTGTTTTAAGAAAAATGATCTCGATTTCTCCCTCTCGGTCTCTGCTTTCTGCTGGCGTCCGGCGAAGATGATATAGCGAAGGTCTGCGCTCTTGCGAGGAAGGCTGTCGCGTTGACGTTTAACTGACTTTGAAGCAGTGCAGCTGTAAAGGGGAAATTAATTCTGTTCTCTGTCAAAGCCTGTAAAAGAGTGTTTGTTTTAGCAGCTACTGAAGATGGAAGTGTTTATGCCATGACTGCGCTGGTTGTCAAAGCTGGGCATATTTTCCCATATTAATAATATTTGGAATTTTTCATTAGTTATCATTTCCTGTTGGTTCTTGAAAGGGGTATTGAGATGCTGATCACTGTCCCAAACTTTTCAACTCTTCTTTCTGCATTTGAATGGAAATCTTGGGATTCCATCTGTGTGTGGGGGGGTATGGTGTGGTGTGTGTGTGTGTGCACGTGTGTAATTGTGTATTGCATAAAACTAGAAGCAGTTGCCAATGTCTGATACTTTTTGATCCAAAAAGCCAATAGGTTTTTGTACAGGGGATAGAAGGACAGCCTATCCCGTTTGTCAGGTGATGGGAGACTATACCTAATATGCATGGGATGCAGCTGATCAGTCATCTTTCTGCTTTTTCATATGACTTCTGCTACGGACTTTTGCTCCTCATATGTAGAATTCTCTCTTGATACGAAAAGGCTGACCAGCATCTGGACACTTACTGTTTCAGAAGCATATGTTGTTCTGTGTAATTTATTTCAAAAGCAGCTTATCATGTGTGCTTACCAATCTTAGCTATTCAATGCAAACAAAATCCTCCTGAAGTGTTTCTGATGCATTGTTGTAGTGGAGGTAGGGGGGAGGTGAAGTCATGGGGTTGGAGTATTTCTGGTTTGTTTGGCTGTTTAAGAAAGATCATCTGGACCTGAAACTTAATTAACTCTAAGGGTTTGAAATTGGAAACAATAACGATGCTAAGTAAGCCTGTCACGATCTTGGCATCGTTAGGAGAGAGAGCAAGTGGTGAGGGAAGCTGGGTTTGTGCTGGAGTTGCTTACAGTGGTATGTAACTGACTAATTACCTTCGCTGTGGAATGGTTGGTAAAAAGCCAAAGTACTGCTTCCTTCGTTCCCTGGGATCCTTGTTTTGAAAGGATTATACTTCCTGGTGTTTTTACAAGAATTACATAGATGACAAAATGTTTCCCAAGCTTCTCTTTGATGATCAGTACAAAGTAACAGGGAAGATTGACCAAAAACTAGCGAGGAAGTGGGTAGGAAAGAGATTAAAAGGTGTGAGAATAAATGAATCTGATAGCTGTGTATTTATGCATCTTCCCTGCCCTCCTCATTTTCAGTCTGGTTTCTAGAGGAAATGAAACTCGTGATCATGACTGAGACAAAACATGTTTGTGTGTGTTTGTGGGGCAGTGTGTCTGTTTTCCGCTTCCTTCCTCCTGCGCTGTGACAGGGCGCAAGAAAGCACGTGGTCAGGTAGGTGGCTGCCATCCTGTCAGTGAAGGGAGGACCTCACCTGTCGGCAGCCCTGATCTGGCATCAGAAAATCATTATGGGAGAGTGAAATTATGGATGGCTGAGGGCACAGAGTCAGTCAGGTACAGAGGTGTTGACGTATTTGTCAGGCTAAGTTTCCATGCACCTTACTCTTCCTGTTTCTCAGCTGGAGACAGAAACACCTTTTTGTGTAGAGGAGTTGTGAGCTTTAAGACTTATATATAAAAAATCAGAAGATATGGTATATCAAGACACTGTCTTACATGCTTCAAAGTAGATTGATAGAAGTCGTGTACAATATTAATATAATCTTCTGAGATATATATGGGTAATTAAATTTAGAACTCCCTTTCTTTGAAGAAAAGTGTCAAAAGCTTGACATAGGCTGAGAAATTGAGGTTGAATATGCAGATTATAAATCCGTTCATTGTAATAATGTAAAGTCGTCTTTTTTCATTTATGAGCTAGCTGTAGTGCCTTACCTTAACAGACATTGGGTTTTTTAATAGTCTGTTGACTTTCAAGGTAGAGGCAGGAAGAAAATGTGCAGTGTTCTCTGGCAGTGGGGCAGCGCAGGCCTTCATTTGTCCTTCCCCACGTCTAACATAATGATTTTGGCTGTTGGTGCTGCAAGTTGTTTGTTTCAGCCTCAGATAATCAATCTGATTAAGTATCTTGGCAGTATTTGATATTATACAGAAAGCATTTGAAATGGCAGCGATATTTCACTGAGCTACTGCTCATGTGGAAAGCTTCATTTTAATAGTCTTGGTGATAACAAAAACGCACTGGAAAGAGCGAGGTGGCTGCGTACATATATATGTGTATATATATGTGTGCATATATCTTTTAGTGCGAGTGATTGTAGACATAAACCACTATGAGAACTTTTTCTTACGTGCTTTGTTCCCATTTGGGTGAGTGAAGGCAGTGAGATTTATGTAGTTAGTCTGGTTTATGTGTTACTCAAGGAGGCTGAGGAAAAATTCTCTGAATGGTAACATGGTATAGACAAGAATCACAAACCCAGGCTGTTGCTGGCTAGCTCTGTTCCTCAGAGATTTCAGTGAGGCAGAAGATGCCTTTGGTCAGGTCTGGTGCTCCTGGCCAGGCCACAGCTGTACTTGAGGAGGGCTGGACAATACACACTGTTCTACTTGCCTCAAACAGAGGTTCTTCAGCATGACTGCAGCCAGCTTTAACCTGGGCTTCATCAGTTCCTCAGTTCAGTGGCTGGATGGCTTTTCTTTGGTTTATCTTCTGAAGTGACACCTAATAAAGTGTTTGTACTGGTGATTCCACAGCAAAGCCCATTGCTTGCCAGCTCCCACTGGGACTCGCCAAGTCCCATGCCTGCTGCACTGTCTCTGCTACCAGGAGTCTTAGTTTCATCCTGTCCGTCTCACCTGGCTTTCCTCCTTTCCCAGTCAGTGGAAGAAAGGCTAAAGCTTTTCTACTTCATAACATCAGGGCAGAAATTAACTTTACGTAGGAAAAAAATAATAATCAAACCGTAAACAAACTTACTTTTAGTGAAGACATTTTTTCATTCACCTTTCTGGGTGTTAAAAGGCCCAGTGTGCCTGTAGGAGTAAGTTCAGGCCTGACTTAGCTTCCTGACTGCAGCAAAACCAATTCAGGCATGCTTTTTAAGGAACGGTTATTTAAAAGTAATGTGTTTTTTGTTTCAGCTTGATTATATATTTAACAGGAAACTAGGCTGCTGTCTTTCTGACTAACTCTTATTACTTCTGCCCTCTTGGTTTCCAGGAGATGATGGCTTAGAATGCTATATAAAATCCTCAGGTATGTAGCATCACCTCAGACAATTTTTTTTTATTCCTGTGCTATTACTGCTCAATCATTATTT
Organism: Megaceryle torquata; assembly: GCA_024611175.1. Lineage (NCBI taxonomy): Eukaryota > Metazoa > Chordata > Aves > Coraciiformes > Cerylidae > Megaceryle > Megaceryle torquata. The sequence continues at coordinate 96,401 of JANIJG010022297.1, read as the reverse complement.
TTGTAAAGATAGGTATTAAATTCAAACCCTGTATCAAGATGATGTTTACATTTTCCTTCTGAGTCCTTGTTGGTCTGGGTGGACCACAGGAGGATGACAGTGGCAGAGGTTTTTTGTTTCTCAGTGCTTCATGTGCCCGGGTACTTTGTGTGCTGCAGTGGGTGGCTGTGAGTGCTTCAGAAGGGACTGCAAGGAGTGGGAGGTGGTTGGGGCCTCCCACCCCGCTGCGGCACATGCGAGACGGGATTTAAAAGCTGTGGTGCTGAAGGACGTGGTTTAGTGGTGCCCTGGCAGTGCTGAGGGAATGGTTGGACTGGATGGTCTTTAAAGATCTTTTCCAACCGAAATGATTCTATGATCCTACAAGTACAAAGTGTATCTGGAAGTTGTGTTTTACATAGAGGAAAACTACTGACTTTTTAAATCAGACAAACATACCAAAACAATTCACTTTTTGAGATAAAAACAGGAAGGGAATTATTGGGAAGAATCTTTTGTTTCCTCTTATATACATTTTTAAAAGACCTTTTTGATTGACAAAGTCTACAAGGAATAGCATTTCTCGACCCTACATCACTGCTGCGTAGGAGCAGTATTTACCTACAGTAGCTCTACGAAGGATTGAACGTGTAATTGCTCAGAACTCCAGGCAACCTTTCTAAAAACCTTTGTGTGGGAGAGAAATGATTTGGGACCTGTCCTGCACAGGCTTCTGTTTGAGAGGCAGAAGCATTAAACGTTAATATTTTCCTCAAGACCACCAGCCCCATTTGGCTACTTTGGTAGCAATGCAGATATTTCCCTGTAGCTGCATGTACTTCAAGATTGTTCTTTAAAATACCAGGAATGCTGCTGTCAGTGTTCCTTTCACCATCGTATATTACCATGATTTGACAGTTGGCGAAACAAGCACACGAAGGCTGGTGTTTCTGCCAGACGTCTTTCACTATATATTTTATAGGCTTAATTTTTCACGTGTGCACTTTATATTGGCAGCTTTAATATTTTTTTTCAGATGAAACTTAATTGTCTTTTGTTTATGCACATTTATATTTTAGTAGATTTAAACTTCTACCACAAAATGTATTTTTCCTTTCTGCACAGCAAGTTAAAATACAAGCTTACAAAAAAAATGACCTAAAAAGGTTTTACCATTCTTTAGGCTTTAGAAAAAAAGAATTGAAAGCATCTTATTCTGCTAGAGAAGCATCTGACCACCTGAGGAGCTTGACACTGTATTTTCTCCTTTCACTGCTTTATGGTAGCTCTTGAGAAACTCTTTTGATCCTGCTTTAAGGAGCAGACAGAGCCCTGTTATCCATAATCAAGTGTATAATTCAAATTCTTGCACTGACTTAACACAGATCATCGTAATCTAGCTATTTTATGACAGTCTCTGAATCCTTGACAAATAAGTGAAGTGAAGGGACACCAGTTGTAAAATTGCCAACTTGTCCAATACACGTGAGGGCTTTGCACATCTGTAGTAAGCACCAGGGGTGTCTCGGGGTGATCCTCATCCTTGCTGCAGGGGTCGTCCTGAACCTTACAGTAACAGGACTCTTAAAACTGGAAGGTTCTTACAAAGGCCTGGTTTGGGTGAGTTGGTGTTCTCTGGTGAACGCTGTCTTTCCGAAGATGGGAGTGCTGTTAATCTGCAGTTGGGCAGTCTGCAGGCGCAGCAGTGCCCCAGATCCTCGCTGCCGTGCGCTGGGAAGGTGTGTGCAGAGTAACAGAAATTGGGTGCTGTTGCTTTTGCCCTAACAAGCTTATGATCTTCCAAATGGGATTTGATTCTGGAGAAAAAACTGTAAGAAAGTCGCATAGTTACAGCAGTAAGATGGGGAGGGAATCTGATAAAGTTTGCTGAACACTGTGGAACAAAATTTCATGGGTATTTTAAAAACAGTAAATATAATTGTTGGGTGATATATTACCTTTTACATAATGTCCCACATGCACACTAGTTTTGCTCCGCTATACCAGAGTCTCCGTGTTTGTGTGTGATGTCATTGCTGTGCTCCCTCTCTCAGCTTCTCCCTTAAGAGCTTTCAAATAATGGTTGGCAATGTTAACAACTTATCTTTTTCAAAAATATTTTTTCCCCAGCTTTCAAATGAGCACCACTTTGAATTGTGCTTCTGATGCTTTTCATTTTTCTGCATTTAAGAAACCGAATGGAGCACTCTGTCTGTTTCCCTTTGGTAACAGAAACCATAAAAATGAATAGGACCTAATTGGTGCCAGCACTGCAGAACTGGAAATGTTGTCTCTATACATTTGAACACCATTCACGAATCCAGCTTTAAGAAAAATCTTCCCTCATCTCCCTTTACCAAATGCAGAATTTATGTGCATTTTAATGAACTAAGAGAAGCATGTGGAAGGGCAGTAACATGAGAAATTCGAACTGCAGAAGGCTTAAACTTAAGATACTTGTTTATTCTTCTCAAGTGACAGATTTTTTTGGCAAAGAAACTGTTATGGCATGTTAGTTCAGTTGTAAATACCTTAATTTGTATGTTGGACTATGAATACTATGAGGGATATTTTTATAACTGTCCTTTAGGAACATATTTTATTTTAAGTTATTACAAGCTCTAAAAAGTACATAAATTTCTGTTTCACTGTTTACATCAGTAATAGCCAGGAAATTCTAAATTAAGACTAGCTCTTATTTTTCATGCATGAGTATATTCTAATGTTTTTGTTCCCAAATCTCCTAAATTTATAGCCAAAATGGTGATTTCAGTAGTCATGAATTTCTGTGTTTATTTTAGTATTGACAACATGTATGGCATTTTTTCAACATAATTATATGAATTAGGTGGTTATAAACTTTCTGTATATCTCAAGATTTGGTCAGTGGAAGTTACAAGTCCAGCCTCTCGTGATTCAAATAACCAAGTGAAGAAATAGTAATAAACTTTGGCAGAAGTGGAAAGATTGGGCTACTCATCTGGTGCTGTTCTGCAAATTAAATGAGTGTTTAGCTGTATCCCAAGTGTAATAAACAAAAGGATGTTACTAAAATATGCACTGTTATTACCAGCAAAAGAGTTACGAGGAAAAAAACAGTAACAATTTTACTTTTCACATAAATGCATTTTATTCCTCATCTCTAGTTGCTGTTTTCTTGTCCTTTTTCTATCTACTGGTGTTACACCACTTGCACACTTGGTTTTTAACTGCTCTTGTGAAAGTCTCACTCTATTACTTCCAGCTGAGTAAGTGCTCAGTTGCACCTCATAAGCTTTCCAAGTCACGTCTCGCAACAGTGACAACCCTGTTAGGAAAACAACTGAGTTTTTAAAGCCCGGTTCTTGTTCTCCTGCACCACGTTGGCCACGGTTGGAGCCGATTGCAGGCTTCGTGAGCAAGGTCCAGCAATTTCAATGATTCCATTCAACGGTGATGTAGACAGTGATTGGTTTTCAGACAGTAATCCTGTTCCTTTATATAGCAGTTGGCCACATGCGCGAGCTTGTCCCATTAAGGAGCAGCCTTCGGGGAAAATGAGTCCTGAAACGTTTGGGCCTGGAGTTTAGACATTTCCTAGAAACTGGAGAGAAAAGAAGCAATGGGTGGACGATTTCAAAGGCGGTGACAAAGTAACACTGGCCTTTGCTGATGGAAAGCCAATAAACCATCAGCCCTTTGTAAGGCAGAGTATAAGCCAGGCTTACTTCCTTGATCACATTTTGAGAAATTTGTCTTGTACTTGAACTTTTAAACAAAGTTCTTGGGCCATTCAAGTGCTGTCAGTAGTGAAAAAATGTTGGAAGGATATGCAAGACTGTTTTTATTCCAGCACCAGTTCTACTATTCAACCTTAATGTCAACAACTTTTGTCACCAGGAATGTAATATAACCAAGAGCAGAGTCAAATCCCAGCCCAGCTGTCCGGGGATGGTTCCTCTGCTGTTGTAAATTAGCAGGAATTATTGTGAAAGAAGCTTTCCACGTCGGGAGTGCTGCGGAGAGATCAGCCTGGGCTTCAGCTGCCTTTCATTTGCTTGCCTGAACTGCATGTTCGTTCATCTTTGCTCAAAAAAATTGTGTGTAAATAATTACCTGTCATCCCACAAATAGCCCAAGAGAGCCGTGGTTGAAAAGCCAGCTTTCAGTGCGCTGGACACGAAAGGACAAGTAGCTTTTCTGTGCATTTTGTCGTATTTGAAATCCATTTTTGATGGATTTTTTCATTGTGCTGTTGTTCTTTGGCTCTGAAATTTCAGAAGACTACCATACATAAAGTTCAAATACTTTACTCTTAAGCCTATTTATTCTCTAACATTCTAGCATCTTCTGCTGAATTATGGATGTTTGGTTTAGTTATCTTTCCATAGCCAAACACTTGTCTGATACTGCCAATTTCATGATCTGTAGGGAAGGTGTGTTTGACTTAAGATCCAAGAACACTTGTGAAGGGTTTGTGTGCGTGTCCAAAGACAGAACCAAGAATAAATCCTCTGTTTTGTTTTGTTGGGTTGTTTTTCTTTTTTGACCTTTTTACACTACAGAAATGTGTCTGAATGGGTTTCCTCAATACCGCACTGTGTGGAAACTTTGCACAGTTTTTGTTTCACCTTGTTCCTAACCTGCTTTGCACTGTGTCTGTCTTTTAGTTTGGCTCCTATGAAATATGAGAGTCAGATTTCTAATGTACAGCGTGTTGGAACACGTTTTACAGCATCTCCTTTCTTTCCATTTGTGTGTTTGGTACATGCAGGTTTGAGAATTCTCTACCTTCGTTTGCCGGTTGGAACATTTCATTTCTTTGCAGGGTTAAAAGACCTACTTCAGTAAATCAGTACAAATTTACTTGTCTTCAGCTTGCGCTGTAGTTGTTACGTGTTTCCGTACTTCTGGTAGATACGACCTGCTTATTTTAATTAACTCTTGGGCAGAGGTCGACCATGCTGAGAGGGAAGGAGCCCTGTCAGGCCAGGCTCATGTCCCAGCTGATGGGCTGCTCAGTGCTTGCTGTCAGAGGTACTTCAGAACTGTATTACCTTGTTCTCACGTTAAAGCTAGGCTCAAGGCTGTAGCCTTGACTACTTGCTCTTTTGCTTATTTTCTTTTCCTTCCCCTTCTCCCTTTTTATAAAATTGATATTGTTTTTGTAAATTCATGTAAAAAAAACATATGAATGAGGTTTTTGGAGTTGAGGTCAGTATTCCTCAACTTTGCAGCAGAACTGTGTATTTTAACAATTTTATGTGAACTAGGTATGAAGAGTATTTAATTAAAATTGTGAGTGTGATAGTGTTTGTTTCTGGTGGCATTTTGAGCAGATCTACTGACATAAGGGTATGTGGTTTGGTTTGTGTTTTTTTCAAGCATTAGCTGAAATTTTTGTGACACTAAAATATTACCCTATGCTTAGAAAACAAAACAAAACATGTCAGCCAAAGATTTTTATTTTTTTTTAATCCTGAAAAAGAAGAAATTATTATTTCCAAGGGCACTTCTAGTTTATATGCAAGACATTTTTAGGGCTGATTTAGTCAAGTAATCTATGATTTTTGTATTCTGGAGAAATACAGAATTGTATTTCTGGAGAAATGTTCTTAAAATTTGTATAGTTCTTCTCTCAGGATGACTTTACATGGTGTTTCTTGAACCTCCTCATTAACTATTTTAAGGTAAGCTGGGGGGGGGGGTGTAATCTGGTAATGGTCTGTAACTTCTCGAATTTTGCTTTATGGAGTTAACTGTTTGGAGGACTCAAGTATATGTTTTATAGTGTTATTTCACATAAGCAGAGCAAAATGATGCCATCTTATTAATAGGAGTGGGAAATTCGACGGTTGGAGCCATTGCCTCAGTTTGGGTTTCTGATGCCCCTTTCATGTGATCTGGTTTTACGTGATCTGATTATTTATTTTGGCTTACTCATTTATGATTTTTTTTTTTCCTTTGAAGAATTTCCCTGTGGAGACGTGTTCTCTTTGCTGAGCCAGTAGAAGTACTAGAGAAATACTTTCTTTTTTTGAAAGATACAGCGTCACATTTTAATTATTTTTTATATTTACTGCCAAGGTTCCTAAAAATGCAGGCAGCTGTGGTTTGTTACTTGAGAAACTTCTATGCTCTAGTGGGACACATATCTCTTCAGAGAACTTTCCAATGCTTTTGTGACAGTGCATCACTAAGTACCATCAGGTTTTCATTTAAGAAGCTGGGAAGATTGACATTCGTTTCTGCACCACAGAGCTGCTGGACACCAGCTTCACGCTTAGCTCCCAGCCGTGCTGCTTGTGCAAAGGCACTGATCTTTCGTGCGTGTGGGAGCAGCCGCCATGCACGTGGCAGAGCATCAGGCAAGGGGCTCGCTGCCCTGGGAGGGGCTGGTTTGCCAGAGGCCGCGTGTTCCCCCGTGGGGGCTTTTCTGCCTGTCGCGAAGCACGGTTTGGGTCTTACAGGAGCACTTGGTTGATCTCGGTTGTCTGAGGCTTAGCGTGTCATACCAGCTTTTTAGGATGTAAGATGCACCTGAATGTTTCCCGCCGTTACTTGAAATCCTGGTTCACAAGGACACTTGTCTCGAGCTGGAATTTATTCCATTTGTGTGACAAGGAAGAGAAGTAAATATGCCAGCATAAATAGTGGTTTGCTAATAGCATAACTGGATGGAAGCACACTGATACAGCAAACAATGCTTCCTGGAAGAACAAAACCTTCTTTAGAAAAATTCTGAATCCTAGATCCTGGGGATTGCTGACAGGCCTTCTCACTCTATCACAGTGTAGGAAACCCTAGCCTTGTTTCTGTTTTTGGTTGTTAGTGTTTAGTGGGTTGCTTTGGTTTGGTTTGGTTTTTTTAAATTGCATTCTACACAAATCTTGTGATTTCTTGACTTCCTGGATTATCTTTTAAACCTTTTTGGAAAGGACACACCAACTTGGTGCTTGCTGTGGTCACAGGGAAGTCAGAAGCAGCAGCTTTGCATGGTGGAGTGGAACCTGCTGTGTGTTCTGTTGTTAACAAAACTGAAGAGCGCAGGCATCGAGCTCTGCAGCCCTGCGGTGTTTGCAGGGTGTGTGTGTTGCCTGCAGAGGCTGCGCTGGCAGCAGCGGAGCGCACAGAGCTTGTGACTTTGTACCCTCAAAGTGTTTAGCAACCTGTAGAGATTATAACAGCAAACATTTTAACCAACTTTGGAAAAGTTGCTATTACAGGAAGAAAATAATCATTTAACCTTAAATAAACACTTTATGAAACTTGTTAGGGGGGAAAAAAAAGAAGAGAGTGCTTTATTCTTACTTGGTGGTTTTGTTTCTGGGTAGACTGTGCACGTGTGCCAAGGTTTTGCCTCTAGTTCGTGTTGGCCGTACGGGGTGGTTGTCAGCAGCAGCATTTGATATGTAGCACAACTACATAAATGCCAATGGAGTTATAAACAGCTTGGAATACAAGAGAGTTAGGAAGAAAAATCACTTAACAATACAATGTAAATCTGACTGTTGGGTACAAAATATGGTCTGGAACATAAGCACCTGCTTATCGCCAGCCTTGTGTGTGTGGCTTGGCAAAGTGCACTGGCTTTTTATCAGGTGGACAAAGTCAAAAGTAAATTTAGTGGGTATCAGAAAGACTAGAAGCTCAATTCTGGAGCAATAGATTATTGCCAGGATGTAGTTTTTATGAGGCCATAGTAGGTTTAAGAGCAATAATAACAGTGAAACTGTTACCAATCTGAAATCCCTCAAGTCCATCTGGACGTGGCTGAGACCGTATGAACATTCTCTTCTCTCCTCACAGCTCTGCCAGCATCTTTGTGAGGAGCTTCCTTTCGTGTGGCTGAGCTGGCTGTAGCCACTGGCAGGTTTGGAGTGCGAAATGCCAGCGGGGTGTGTTGTATTTTGGGTATTTCTGTTCTACTGCTTCTGAAGATGGACTTGTTAACATGGGTTTATTTACCAGCCATGCGTAACATTGTGGTCTGCTGCACTCTCTAGAGTGCACGTGGATCCGTGCCACGCTCAGATGAGCGCTGTGTCTACCTGGAAGCCTGGTGTGCCAGCTTAGCACAAAAATACACGTTCCCCTACAGATTTAGGTGTTTCCTCAATTTCTGCTGTGGGCAGAAGTTGCCCCTGTGCTTGGCTCAAGCTGAGCAATAACTGCTCCTTGGTTCCTGTGCTTGTGTCATGTTTGACTTCAGGGCAAGGAAAGACGGTCCATCTCTGACAAACCTCTTGCTTCCCATTCTCACTTCGGTGTAGAGTTTAAGGGAGACTTAAGGGATAAAGTGATGCCTCTGCTTTGCCAAGGATAGTAAATTCTACTGTGGAACTCCAGTGAGTCATTGAAACTATCAATTTAAATAGTGAATAGAATGAAAGAAGGTATTTAAGCAAAATATTGTCTGAATGATGTTCTCAAAACCAGCTTTTACTTGATTTAGAAAGCTAATTAATGAGAGGGCCTTCAGGTCTTGAGAAACCCTGAGAGTTAATATTTGCTTTTCAGATGTAAAAAAGGGTTATATAATTGATTAGTATGAGCAGCTTCTGCCTTTCAGACTATAAATAAGGCACGTAGCTCCAAAGATACCAATTTGCCAAAACAGCTTGGTTGTTTGAAAACACTATTAAATAATTACTAGTTTTGACTTAAGTACTGTTTCTATAGAACCTCTAGTGGGTATTGAATAGGTATGAAAGGAAAGGTTAACTCATTGACTTTGTCCAAAAAAAATTTATTTATTTATTTTTAAAATCTAAACAGACAGGGTTTTCAGCATTTTTGTAGCAGTGGAACTGCTCTCCTCCTTCAATATGTGGAAGGTCACAGTGAGCTTTCCTAATAGAGACGTACCAGGAAAATACTCTAAGTAGGACTGTGTGCTGATCGTGCCCTTTTGGACCACTGTTTGGAAACTGCTGCTTTTTAATTTTTCTGATTATATTTTTTTTGTAAGCATATGGTAATACTCTTTTTGTCCACGGCACAAACATGCGTTTTAGTGGAGTTAGTGCTGTAAAAGTCGTAATGGTGATTGTCATGATTTTCTTCTTAGATAAATCTTCCACTATTGCTGCATTTTTCCAGCTTTTTCACGTTTGATCTGCTGTATTGGAAAATGTAGGTTTTTACACTTGAGTAACTGTACATGTGGAATCATTTAAAAATGACAATAAATACATTTCCACAGATGGGCTTTTCATGGGCCCTGATTTTCAGAACAGCAATTAAATACATACCTTTTTTTTTTTCACTAAACATTTATATGACACTTAGCTGAGTAACGTACCCTTTGTTAAATAGGGGTGACTTCTAAGATGGATATTAAGCTTGCTAAATATTTTCCTTGATTCAGTCTTTATGAAATGTGAGCAAGCCCAGAGTTTGTAACTGATTAGTATGAGCATATCAGCTTGGATATTATCAAAGTACAATTGCGAACAGTAACTGAAAAAAGTTAATATGGTTAAATTTATTTTCATGTTCAGGCTGAAAAGAGGTTGAAAGAATTCTGAATTTCTTTTATATGGAAAGTTTTCATGTTTTGGTTGCTAGCTTCTCACACATTTGACTGAGAAGACTGTAAATATTTGAAAATAAAAGGAATGAACCAAAGAGGGGTTTTCCAGCCTAACTGTAGGTGCTGTTCTGTGACATTAGCAGACCTCTTGAATCTGGTGGCTTTTGGCTTTGGCTTTTAAAGGTGATCTCTTTTGAGCTGCCCAGGCTGTATAGGCTGCCAAGATGCTCAAGGTTCTGTGTGCTGGAGGGTGGTCTCTGACTGCACTTTGTTCTTGTATCTCATTCTCAGCAGAGAGAGCAGGTCTGGTCTCACTGGTGGCCTTGGGGCAGTCCTAAGGAAGCAAGGTAGTTAAAACCAAGTATTTGGTCTTTGAAATGCCTCTTGCTGCGTGACAGTAGTTTGGAGGGCCTGTTTTCTACCATTTCACCTGTCCTTTTCTAAATGCTCAATGGAGACTTTGTGGGAAGTCTTCAAGGATTTCTGAGGCACCTGTGATACCCATCTAAAATGATTCTTGAGGAAAAGCTCATGAACAGCTGGTGTGACTCTGAGATGCTGTCTCAGTAGCAGACTCCTGCCTTGAAGTTGTCTGTCACATGTTGTGGCTGCAAGAGCCAGCTCCAGGAGACAGGAGATCTGTTGATTGAAAGAAACTTCGTGCCATGAAGAAACGCTCTGATCCACTTCATCCATCCATCTGGGACGGCGGTTGCTCCTCCTCCCTGAAGCAGGAGAGATCAAAGATTCCCAGGTGTGGCCCAGCATTGTTTGCTTTCCCCAAGCTGGCTCACCAGGGGGATAAGAGATTTCATGGGGGTTTTTGAAGCAGGCACACCTCCCATGTCAAAATTACATCAGTTCTGTGGCGTTGTTACAGCTGAGGGTTGCGTACCTTGGAGTCAGCACTGCATCCTTCACCTCTGAGTGAATCAAGGTATGACTGTTTCTGCGGTGTTAATGTTGACATACTTAGTGGTGCTTCTTGGTAAAGGTGTTGTTTTCTTCTACTGAGACTGCTTGTTGTCTGATGCAGGTCTGAAATCTTCCACCAAGGGACTCCATCCAAAGCAAAACTAGTTACCAGTGAAAGGTCCGGGGAGATTCCAGCATCTTGTTCTGCTGAGGTTAAGTCTCTTGATTGCTCTTGCCAGGACTTCTCAAGCTTTCTAGGAGTTCTTGTTGAGACATCATGGATATCGTATGGGAAGATCTCTGTTTTCTTTGATATTCCATGAGTGAGCTACCGAGCTCCTCAAGTCTTGTTCACCTATTCTCATGAATGTGCACACTATGAACTGCAGGTCTGTCTCCCTCCTAGAATTGCATAGGAGGGCAGATAGCAGTTATCAGCATTTCTTTAAAAGATGTAAACATTGCTTTGATCATTTCAGTCAAACCATACAGAGGCACTCGGCTCTAGCCTGTAAATAGAGCATGTGAATATAAATAGAATTGAGAGGAAGTTTTGCTTGGAGAGTCTTGTGACTGTGTTCAGGGGAGCCCATTTCTTTCAAGTGGCTTTGAGGCATGCATCATCCCAAAATTGGATGAATCTTTCATGTTCCAAAGTGCAGCATGGCAGGAATGCCCAGATGGTAGTGTTTGGATGGGCTCATCACATAAATGAAAAACCACCCAGACTTTGGTTATTGCCTTGAGGTTGCCCAGAGAAATTGCGGAGTCCCCATCCTTGGAGATATTTGAGACCCATGTGGACATGATCTTGTGCAGCCCACTCTGGCTGACCCTGCTTTGGGCAGGGGTTTGAACCAGTTGATCTCCAGAGGTCACTTCCAACCTCGGCCGTTCTGTGATAGTGTCACAATGGTTCCAGTGTAAATTTCCCCAGTTTGGGGATGGGTGCAGGATGATGGGGGTACCTCCATGCAATCTCTGTATTCATTTGTCTTTTTTTGGACATTTGTATACTGTTTTTCTTCACAGGACAGAAGATAAAGCTAATGGAAGAATAGTATTACGTAAGAAAAGACCTCAATCATCATGCATTTGCATGACACTGTAGAATATCCAGAGCAGCGCTGATGACTGTCCAGCTGCAATTTCCCATGCTTCAAAGTCTCGAGTGCGTAACCTAAGTGATGTTCTCTAATAACTCTTGCAGGAACATTCTTGGGTTTAGTTAGTGGGGAAACAGTAAGGTTGCAATTTTTAACTCCAGCACTGATGTCTTGGTGTTCAACTGAACTACAAAACTGCCGTTGCTCTTAGGTAGGATGGATAGTTCCGTTTGGGCTTTAAGTAGTTTGGATGGGCAAGAAAAAACTTTGTTGCTGCCCGGTTACACAGTCTTTTCCCTGTCCAAAGCTTAAAGAAGTGATTCTTTTTGTTGTGGAATATCAGCTGCTGTACCTTCGTGCTGAGTCTGGTTTTAGAGGATCACTGTCATGGTTGGAGGGAAGGGATCTTCTGACCTGCATGGTGTCTTTTGGAAGGTAAATCAAGAGGATGCAGCAGGAAAGAGTTTCCTGCTGACCAGTTAAAGTGATTCTGGCAATTCCATTGCTGCTTTGGTGGTAAGGCGAGCCCAGCTTTATAACCGCTGGTTATGACTGTGTTCTGCTGCCAAAAATGTTGCAGGAATGCAAGGGAGGAGAAAAATTTGGACTTTTAGCAGCTTATACATCATCCAAAAGTGAATGGAATTTCATGGGACAAAATGAGAACAGTTATATAGCCCACGGGGATTTCCTCTGCTGAGTATCAAAGGTGTAGTGTGAACCACTGCGGTGTAGGCACTTCTGCTTGAGAGGGTTTCAAGACTGTTAGGATGGAGGGAGGTAGGCAGCTGAAGTATGAGTCACTAACAAGTCTCATTAGAAAGTACATAGCAGTGTTATTGGAAATGTCCCACTGACTGCAATAGGCCTTGTTTGATTTATTTTTTTTCATTGTTGCTGTTTGACACTGAGACTGTTTTGAGAAGATACTGTGATGTGATGGCGTTGGGTATGCCTGGCATGTTCACCTCGGGGGCCTGACTCACACTGGGCCAAACAACTGTCCTGAAGTTACTAGAAACTTCATTCTTTTAAAAGCAAGTCTTGAAATGACAAGAGTTCATCTGCCACAGTTTCTGAAGGTTTCGGGCACGGTGCCTTTGTTGGTAGCTAGGTGCATTCATTCTAGTGCCTGTGTTACGTACTTAACTGTTGGACGAGGAATTATTATGATGCGTACTGGAAGACTGCAGTGTTTTCCAAATCTACAGAAGTCCTAACCAGCTTCTTAACAAACAAAACCCCTCAAACAGCAGCCTTGAGAATAGGAAACCCTTGCAGGGTGCCATTATCTTTCCTAGGAGACCTTGCAGGGCAGAGGCTGTCACCTTGTGTTTGTGCAGCTCGCAGAACACTGAGGCTTTAACTCTCAGTTGTTCTCAAAGATCCTATTTAAATATTTGCTTTAAAAAAAAAAGGGGCGGGGGGGAAGGATGTCTGAGTGGACTTCTCCTGATTTTCATTAAACTTCTCACATAGCTGAGATGAGGTTCTCCCTTTTTCATCCTTGATGGACTCTTGCTAGTTGGGTCACAGTTTGGAACTGGCAGGCACGTTGCACTTCTGAAGGTGTTGCTCCCCTCGGTGTCCATGCTGAACACCAAAAAGTTTATTGAAACTGTAAAAGGCCAATACATTTGAGAAATTTGTAATGGAAGTTAATTAGTTTAGTGTGTGTAGATTTAATCAGGGTACAACTGGAACTGTCTTAATCTCATCTTGCAAGCACCTTCAGCATGTAATTGTAGCTTGACTTCTGGAGGTGCTGTTCAGAGATCTATGAATCAAACAGTTAATGGAAAGCAGAGTGCTGCCGAAAACTTTCCAGGTTTAATTAAAAAAAAAAAAAAAAAAAAATTTTGAAAGATAATAAGGATTTCTGAAAGGGATGCTTAAGATAAATCATCTTGCAGGCTGTTTGTTGTTGTTTTTTTTTTTCTCCTTTATATTTCTGTTAAGCTAAATAAGCAGAGATACAAATGTTCGTACTTGATGGTAACTACCTAAACAAAAGCTTTTCACAAGGTATTATTCCCGAAGGCTGCAGGTCTTACTGGTGCAGCCATTCGTATCATCTCCACTGGGAAACAAAACACAGAAGGACCTGCACGTAAGGCAAACGGAGTTCTTTGCCAGTGGTACTGCTGGCTTGGCTTTTTGGCTGAGCAGCACGCAGGGCTCTGCAGTTGTGGGGGGGAATAGTGAGTGGTTTTATTCCACCAGCCTGGCCAATATAACCAACATTTCTGTGAACAAATTACAGATAATTGCAACAGGACAAATGTCTCTAATCTTAAACTTGTGATCTCCAGAAGCTCAGTGCACACGTGTTGTCAGGAAATGGGTGGCAGTGCCACAGCCAGCCTGGGTACGTCATGAGAAGCGTGAGGAGCTGTCTGAGCAGAGCTGGGAGACGAGGTTTGTTCCAGGCAAGCTGGCACTAGGGTGGCTGGAAGATGTTTCCCGAGTCTCCCAGCTGATGTTTTGTTTCCAGTTAGGTGAAGCAGGAATGATATTCTCCAGCAGCTGCATGTTGGGGGCTTTCTTCCCACACTTTTTTTTTTAAACACTGTGTGGTTTGAGCAGTTTAAACAACTTTGTTTATATCAATGCGTTCCTCATCTAGGTATGTGCCTTATAAAAAAGTCAATGTAAGGGCAAGTTAAAGTAAAAATAAAAGCAGTAATACTGTTTTAGTAGAATGTATTAGGATGGCAAGGGATGTAGCAGTAAGAGTCATAGTCAGAGGGTCTATATACCACTACCAAGAGGCCTTGGCTCCCGCTGCAGCTAGACTGGCTGTGGCGTAGCAAAATTACATACAGGAATGTAAGGAATTAATTCATAAGATTGCCAGGAGTTAAAAGACTCCACTGCATCTAAGCATAGAAGAGCATTTTAATGCTTTATTAAAATAACAGTTGAACACAACTTGGAGAAAAAGATAAGACCTAGAAAAGTCATAACCCCAACCCAATAGAACAGATTTTTTTGAGCAGTGGTGTATTAGTAAAATCAACTTTGAACACCGGCTCCGAAGAATCCAACAGTACAGTTGTGTCGTAAGGTAAACCTCCTTTGAGACTTTGGTTTAGCAGCTATATCTTATAAAATTATACATTCCCTGATATATGAATCAAACAAAAACAAAGGGAAGTAGAGAACTGGAATAAGCAGACTAAACTGAAGTCGAGAATTGGGCTGAGCAGACTAAACTGACCATTTAACACTCAGATTCAGCACAGGTTCTGTACGTGCGAGACCGTGTGCTTACTAGTTGAGCTGTCTTGTTTGAAGCTGATGGTTCATAGCTTCAGAAGTTGATGAACTTGTCATACCAGTCTCACCATACTTTTGTTTTTCTCAAACTAGATGAAAGGTTTCTGTAAGTCTGGTTACTGTAGTGCTACATTCCTGATGATGCTGGTAGCTAATGACACTCTTTGTTGTAGAAAGCAGGAAATGTGGGTTGAGCCGCTGGGATCTGTGTGGCTGGAGTATGAAAATATTATGTCCTAAATGGCAAGGTCTTGCTGGAACAACCTGGTATGTAACACTGCTAATAGTAGATGTCTGTCTGTCGCTTTTGCTTTTCAGATGAATTTACTCGCTCGCTGTAATGCTAATTCACTTCCACCCGTGCCAAAATGCTGCTTCTACAACTAAAACTATCTTTTTATGTTCCGACTCCTCTGTATTTCTTGGGGTGCTTGGTATGGGTGTCTGGCTTCCATCACCAGTACTGTCTGATGGCATTTTTATTCAAAATTTGTTGGATGCACAGGTTCTGCTTGGTTAAATGGGGTGACATTTAATAGGAGTTAATTTTATTACGCTAATTAAAACAACCTTTGTGGTATGCAGGCTTGTATTCCCATTTGAATATTTAATTTAAATACAAAGAAATTATTCATAAGTGTTTACATAATAGAATGTTTGCCATGAAGTGCAGTTAATGCATGCCAAGCTCAAGTGTTCTTACTGTGAGCGAGAGGAGGCTGCGAGACTTTCTTGCCCGTTTGGCTTGTTTTTCTAAGTTTTCAGTGAAGTGGGGGTGGGGCAGAATTGGCATTGGAGACTAGAGAAAGATTTCTGCATTTGCGATTAATTTAACTGAAATATCCTTCTGTTTCTTTAAGAAATAATTTTTACTGTGTTTATTGAAAAGCAAAATGATTTTGCTGAGGTGATGTTGACATGTCTGCCTAAATCAGATCCCTGAGTAGTAGGCTGGGTGTTTATGGAAGGTCCTGGGGATATTTCTTCTCCGTCCAAATAAAAGGTTGTGGAAATGCAGCCCCTGCTGAGGTATCTCTTGGGCTGAGAGCATAACTTAGTCTCCTACTTCACCTCTGGTTTCTCTGCCAAGCATTGCGTCTCCTGGAAACTCTATTTGCTTTATGATGTCCTACCTAGCTGAGTTAAGGACCAGCTCCCAAACCACAATCACAGGATGAGGTGGATAGTCCAGTTCTGCAGAAATGGATTTCACCTGATTCAGGACACAATAGTTGTTCACAAGACAGACGCTGTCATTTAACTCCTGCCTCCCCACCTTGACTCCTGTGTAGCTGCCGTGCGCTTCCATGTTCCAAGCCATGACTTTGGTGTAGAAATGTAAACGGAAAGAGAAAAACCTGTAGGTTTTCAAGCGTGCCTGGGCAGGTTGTCATTGTTAGTGTGTGTACAGTCAATTCCAAAGGATGCCTCTTGTACATTCCTCTTTTTTTTTTTTTTTTTTTTTTTTTTCCCACCAGAAAAAGCATTCAGTTTTTTTGTGATTAACTTCTGGGGAAAGCGTGTGGCTTTTTTTTTTTTTAGAGGTGTAAATATAAAGAGAGTATTTGTGCTCAGGAGTAAGTGCTGAGCAGCAGCACCCCCTTGTAAAGTGCCTGTCCTCTCTGGCCTGCCAGGAGACGGAGTCATCCTGCAAAGAACTGAGAATAGACCAGAAATGTGGGCTTGGGGGCTGCTTTTGAGATACCTGGCAAAGCTTCACCATTTTCTGCAGGTTTACCAGACAGCAGTGAGGTATGAGAAATTACATATTTGTTCTAAAATAACCTTTCAAATAAACTTCTAATAGGAGAAGGAATCTGGAATTTCTTAGGTATCTCTACCCACACTGCTGTCATCCTGCAGAATAATGCAAACCTAGGATTCATAGCTCTCCTAGTTACATTCACCTGAGGAAGGAGTGAACCCCCAGTGTCTGAGCTAGAACTTCTATGAAATGCATAGCAGCACTTTCCATATAAAAGCAGTAGATTAAATAGTTGAGTGGCCTTGTTATTTGGCAAGAAGGCTACAAACGTTGAAAGGGTGAATTCATCACAAATAAGAACTGGAAAAGTGAGTCAGAATATGACAGTTGGATTTTTGGAAGTAGATTGGAAAATTAATATTCCCCATTGTTGTGCAGAATGGCAAGGTGCCTGTCCTTCTACTCTGCCTGTGTTTGTTTATTTAGGTTTTGAGTCTCTTAGTTATCTTTGGTATGATCCTCAGAAAGCACTCGCTAACATGGTTGTGATTCACTAGAGTAATGCTTTCTTTTTTTCTGTTGCCTTAAAAACAGTTTTTTGCCTTCTATTGGATACTGTGTTGGTTTCCCATCTGCTTTAAGCAATTGGCTTGTGAAGGTTACAAGCAAAGTTCATCCATAAAGATACAGCCAAATTAAAAATGCAGCAGAACTCTTGTTTTCAGTTGACTAAAGCATGTTTTAGCTACAACCCCAGTTTCTGTCTGGTGAAGAGGAGGTGGCTCGAAGGGTGGCCTGTGTCAGCAGCAGACAGGGATGGAAAATGGTTACCGGTTTAGGAACTTGTCTTCAGTTTAATTTTTTGGGGGTTGGGGTGGTGTTTTCATTTGTGTTTTACTTTGTAGACCAATATATTAAAAAAGAAACCAACCCAAAATACTAACCTCTGCTGGGCTTCAGGTGATAACTGAGTTACAAATCAGTGCCTCCTGCAAGCTGCCTGAGATACGCGTGTCTGGTACCTCTGCTTTACTGCAATGATACTAAAACTGCTCAGAAATAACCAAGTGGTGAATGCAATGCCTTTTAAAGGTTTTATTTTCCACTTCTTTGCATTATATGTTACTTTGTTTTGGTTTTCTCTTTCATGAATAAGAATCCTGAAGTTATAGCCAATGTTAGAAACTCTGGCTATTATCAAATATAATCACATCTAGGCAATCATGAGATTGGAGCCAGAGTTTCATGACTTGCCAAGGCAAGAGAGATTCAGCAGTGAGAAAGAAAAACTGAGTACGTTGTCTTCAGGAAGACATTCAAGTCTCTGATAAGACTGGAATTCTGCTGCTGGTTACATCATTCACGAGGAGCTGCATGCGTGCAACTGATGTCTTGCCTTACCCCACCTAAGAGAAGGGCAGTCTGTAGAGGTACTGGTTTGGGGCTAGAACGCTGCCACCTCTTTGCTGTTTACTGTGGGCAATGATGAAGCAAATTTGAAGGAAAATTGTTGTATGTGCTGTCTCTAATGTAGCATACAACTATCAGGACAGAATTTTTCAATAGTCCATTGAAAATTCTCCTTCTACAAAATCTAGCATATTTGGTCTACTTGTTGGATGAGGGGGGAAAAAACCCAACCTACTGAAGTCTGTGTTTGTGAAGCTCTGTGTTGTCTGGTCATTGCCTCTAGTCCTGGGTTCGGACTCTGGAAGGCAGTAGTGCTGGTTGAGCGAGACTGAAACTGGGATCTTCCCTTTTTTTTTTTAATTAAATAATTACATTATTTTGCAAAAGTTAAAGGGAAATAATTGAATAATTGCTCAATTTAATTAGGATTGTGGAATGATGCTTTTAATATATAATCAGTGCTTTGGATTGATTCAAACTTGGAAAACTTTGCCCTTATAAGGGAGGTGGATGGAAGATGAGCCTAAAATAGGAGACTTGGCACATGCTTAACATCTTCACAGGGGTATGAGTGTAAGGATGGTTTCCAGCAAGACAGCTGTAGAAAAACCACAGAATTTTAATCTGCTCAAAGTTTTGGGCTCAAGATTTCCTAGTTCTGTGATAACCTGAAATAAAACTGCTCAACTTTGAGGCGCTGGAGGAGTCGTGGTGCGGAAAGCAATATGGAATTGTTCTATCTCTCTTTTCTAAAACCAGAAATGCTAAATTAATAAATCCCTCTCGTAATCATCTCTGAAGTGGTCTATAGACCGTGGTTGCTCCGCATCCTTCTGTTCTGGGATTTCTGTACCTGAAGCAATAGTAAAAGGAAAATAGAGGTTTTTGCCTCCATGGCACCTACTCTGCCCCTCTCCAAAGCTACCCACTTGCATGTTGCTGAAAGGTCCAAGGAGTAATGAGCTGCCCTTTCGTCTCGGGTAGAATTGAAGTCTTCCTTAAGGACTTAGAGCAAGGGAACGTGCATGGGTGCAGTGTGAGTTGCTGTTGGTCAGCTGAAGCTCAGTTTACCCTGGAGCTTGTATTCCCTTCTATTTGTGGTAGCTGTAGAGTGTAGATTGTCCCTCCATAACGAGCCAGACTATCCTACAGCGACTGCGCGGTGCTGTGGCTGTAACACCGCGCACCGGGACCGTGGGCGGGCTGGCCACAGGGACCTTGCCTGCGTGGTGAATTAGCTGGGAAATTAATTTTGCATTAGATTGCAAAGGTGTATTCAAGGTGCGTTGTCATTAGTCAAGTCAGATCTTTGTCTGAGATGATGGGACTGAAGTTGTCAGAACAGGCTTGCAAATTTGTTTTTTTGTTCATGTTATTTTCCAGACTTTAAAGATGATTCTGTAGGATGATTGCAACCTCTTATTTGGGTGTAATACACCCATACAAATGGCTTTATTTTTTTTGGCAAGAAGACTTTTCAAGTAACTTGTGTTGAGGTGGCAGATCAGAGAGGTTTTCTTCCCGTATACTAGAGTGGAAAAAAATATTTAGGTGCAATTGTAGGGGGAGGATGCTTCAGCTTCCTGGGAAGCATCAGCCTGTCATCGCAGTCGGGGATGGTACGTGGAGCTGGGCTAATCTAAATCCTTCTTATCGCCCTTCTTTTGCAGAGTGACTTGATGTCTTGATTTTCTCTTGTTTTTGGAATGTGTATAAGATTTTTCTTTGCATCTTGACACCAATTAGATAATTGATTTATATCTTATCACTCTTCCCTGTACATGAAGATCATCGTGTGCCTGTCCCTCGGGGCTGCGCAGCGGCAGCGGTAGGCTGCTCGCGCTCCCCGCGTACGGAGAAGTGCTTAGCAAAGGGCTTTTTTAATGAGGAGTTTGTTTTCTTTTTCCCATAAGACTACTGCTTCGTATTTGTAATGTTATCTGTTTGTTTAGATAATCGGGAAGAAGTGGAATTTTCTTTGCCTGCAAATGAGTTTCCTTTTCTGTTAATTCAGAAACTCATTTCTTGTGTGAGGGGATGGAGCCTTTTTGGCAAATCTCAGAACTATCAGATAGCTGTTCCTAACCTTGTCACTGCCTTGGAAGGGTTTTAATTTAAACCATTTTTTTCATCAGTCAGAAATGCAAAAGTGATAAACTGATGTTTATTGCTTTTAGTTATAATTTTGTTAATTTTTAAATAAAATTGAAATTGTATAAAGTGTAATTAGTCTTTTTCTACATTGAGAGCGAAGCTGCTTCCCCCCACCCCCACCCCCCGTTTCTCCTCTCTGCTTAATTAATGACAGGGATCGGTGTGGCTCCTGTTGTTTGTATCTCTGTGGGCTGCTTTGCTGTTTTCTTCACTTTGTTAATAAGGAAAGTAACGTTAGTTGTTTTTTGTGGCTTGGGTTTTTTTTAACGTTATGTGGATCAAAGACAGATTATGATACTAATTTAATAATGCCCTTCTTATGCACGACAGATCTTTATGCACATGAGAACTACTGATGGAGCAGAGCAGGGCGGGTGGGACGCGCTGGAGCCGGTGCGCAGGGACGCGGGGTGCCGGCCGTTCCAAGCCACAGTGCTTTTGTTCCAAACTGATGCCATCAGCAAACCAAACCAGCCACGTTTTTAAGGAATTACGACCACATTCCACAGAGAATGTTGACATGATTTAGGGATTTAATGTATCTTCGAACACAAAGTAGAATTATTTTGGAGGGCTTTAGCACTGCTGGCCTTTAATTTGAGCCAAGTGCTGGAGTTCTCGTGCCCTGCGTGCTGGAATGCGGGCGGCAGTTCTGTGTCTGCACTAATTGGAGTACAGCTGGGATTAACTTCTGCTGCACTACGCTGAAGGAGCCTCAGTTTGGCCACTTTCTGCTTCTCATTTGAAGAAGACTGGTTTGTTGGGTTTTTTTTTCCTTTCTTTGTGTTGTGGTTGGAACCTTCCTGTTTCCATTTGGTTCACTTTCCAGTCCAGTAAAATTAAGATGGTGGTGAAGGAAGTGAACCTTCTGCCCCAAAAGCCAGCTAGATGGAAATGAGCCAAGGGTCAAGTTTAGGCATCTCTTGGGAAATCATTGTGGACTGTTTCAGTGTTGTTTCTAGTATCTGGACATCTGATCCATGTTATAAATATATAGCAAAGAAGAAAAAAAAGGTATGTTTGCAAACACTGATTAGGGTTTTTTCACTGTGGTAGAATCGTGAACAATCTTTATAACAGAAAAGAATCCACAGTCTCATTCTTTTCTGTTCCTTGCTGAAAGGAAACTTGTAGGTTCACTTCTTGGTGCGGTGTGCTAAGGAGGAGCACTACTGCAAATTCAGTAATACTCTTGTGTGACAAATGTGAAGAAATAGATAATAATGTCTGACCTAAAAGTTCTACTCTAAGGAATGTTTGCTTCCACAAGGAAATCTTTGAAAAACAAACAATGAGAACATAAAAACACCAGCAACAACAGTCGTGTCCCCATCCCCCCCCCATGCAGATTTACGACTGGAAAACTGAAACAGGCTGAAGTGTATTGAGGACATCTGACTCTGCCAGAAATGGTGTCATTAGTTATCTGTGATCTTTCAGACAACCCTGAAGGAAATGATTTTAAATGTAAGAAAGATGAAGACCTGCTAAAGTCACTCTACAGATGAGAGCAGTTGACCCTCCAAGAGATGAGGAATGGGAGAAGAGAGGAGGTTATAGTGGGAGGAGTGCATGCTGGGTCTCCCCCTGGGGTAGTACCACAGCTTTGGGCATTCTCAGTAAAGAGGTGGCAGCTTCCTTATGGAAGATGTTTTGCTCCCTACTCTGACAGAAAGACATTGGATCCCAGTGTGTGAAATAAAGAAAAGTTGAACACCCAGCTGAAAAATTACGTGCCGCAAGCCTGTGCTTGAGGTACATCTCTAAAGCTAAGTGCACCTAAATTTTTGTATATTGGTGTATTTTACACTGCAGGAAGTGTGAAATGTACAGATGATAAAGCCACATGATTTGAAAAAGAATTACTTTTAAAATCACCCAACAACAAACCAACACTCTGCAAATAAAAATCTATGGCTTAAAACCTTTCAATACGATGAAGAGAATCGAGGCGGTTTGGGAATGGTGTGTAACAAATCAAGTGTGTGGAGGCGGAGACGAGTCTGGATCGGACACTTGTGAGAAAGCAAAGCAGCCGCGGAGAAAACTGTAACGTAGCGATTAATAACACAAAAAATGAAGAATGGACTTCTGTTGTATTTTTCATCAAACAAAGCGCTCACTCTGTGCTGATACCAGGAGCTGCTGCTGGAGCACGAGCCTCTCCTGTACCGGCTGAGCAGGCTGTGAAGCAGCAGCAGCAGTTGGGTGTACAGGGTTAGTTTGCCAACTTCTGTCCGTAACTTCATGGGGATTATCTGCAGAGGTCTCTCTATTTACAATGTTAGTTTTCCCTGTGTTTTAGTGTTTTGTTTTGTTTGGGTTTTTTTTTTTATTAATTTCTCCACCCTCCCAAACTTGTCATGTGCAGAAAATGTAGATGTACTTGGAAGAAGCTTAATATTGTCTCAGGCAGGATGAGATGCTTATGCTGGATTTAACAGCCTGGCTCTGATTTGAGATAAAAATCTCAAAAAGGCTGACCAAGGACTTGGTAAACCAGGAATTAAAACACAGCAATATAATTAATGCTAACCAATGCACTTTATTTGACAAGATCATTTCTGATTTTTATCTGGAGAAGCAATTAGTAGCTTTTGTGTAGTAAGCTAAGATACACTATGATCCAGAGCTCAGAAAAACTTTAGGTGACTGAGTGCAGAGGCTGCTGTCCAGCTCTTCCTCTCACCAGCTGTAGCTGTGCAAGGGCAGTACAATGTTCCCCTACCCACTTTCAAAAATACTGTTTGTCTTGTTCTTTTAATCCAGAGCCCCTGAAAAATAAACCAGAAAATAAATAAAATATAAATAAATAAAAATAAAGTAAAATAAAATAAAATAAAACTAAAAAAAAAAAACAAAACACAAAAACAAAA
>JANIJG010022297.1:0-72860 GCA_024611175.1 Megaceryle torquata | reverse complement strand
AATAAAATATAAATAAAAATAAAGTAAAATAAAATAAAACTAAAAAAACCAAAAACAAAACAGAGTAGGAATCAGGACTTCTGTCTCCTTGGAACTGCTCCGCAACTCTAGTCTAAAAACAAATTACATTTGCTATCACATTTTTGCCCATGTTCCTTCCGTACCTCTACGTAGTGAGAGAGAGCAAACGATGGGGATTTGGATGCTGCAAGGATTCAAGCTGTAGTCAGACCAAGGGCTGCCGTTCATTCTGGGTAAACTTTTAATGGCCCTGTGCAGTTTGAGTTTGTGTTGCACAGGGTTTTGAGAAATGAGAACAAGGTGAACACAAAGTGATACTTACCTGCTACATTAACCCTGGCTAATTAAACAGGGGGAATCATGGAGAAGCTAGTTTAGCAGAAAACAGTGTCTTGTTTGGTCATATGCCTTTTGATACTTGTCACCTGAAATAGGGCTTTGCATATGAACAAATTGTGCAAAAAAGGCCAAAGAGTTGGAGATGATGGACAGTGAAGAGAACAAGCAGCTAGCACAGAGCTGTATGGATCACTGACAAGGGGTAGCAAGCTAAGAGTGTGCATTTAAGTACAGTCGAATGTGGAGTCCTACAGCCAGAACTACACTAGCGCTGGTGGAAGGCTGATGGTGAATAACCGGCTGAATCCAGGAGTTCCCAAATAATCCTGGTGCAAAAGACCAATGCAGTGTGGCTTTGTAAACAGAAAGCACAGAGACGAGGAAAGATGTATTGCAGTAGTCAGGATGTTGTATCATTTCTGTATTAAGCCAGGGTAATTATTAATTTGCTGACACCCACAAGTTGGGTTCATAAATTGGAACTGCTCCAAGACAGATCTTTTGATTAAAGAATCAGAGTAGAACTGAAAGAACTGAGAACCTGGGTCTGCTTCCCTTGGAAAAGACCAGGCTGAAGTTGGAAGAGGTGACCTTCTGTCTGTTTTCCTCCTCAAGGAGCAGTTCTGTGATAGCAGGCCCCTCAGTAAAGCAAACAAATCTGTAAGCAGGTCCAGGGGCAGAAAGGGTAGATAAATTTAATTCAAAACTAAAGGTGCAGGTTTTTATAGGGTGGATAACAACAGCAGAACAATACATGGCCATATACGGGGGTGGATTTCACAGCAATTTTTAATCAAGATCAGATGCCTTTTTATGAAGAAAAGCACTACTTCAAAGATTAATTAAAAAATCAATTTTGTTTTATTGCCTGTAGTAAGATTGTCGGATCACGATAGGTCTGGTTTCCTAATCTGTGCTCTGCAGAGCAATCAGGTGTTTGCTGGCTACAGACATGATCAGCACCAGTCTCCTTCCGTGGGAACCCAGGAGGGAAGGTGGAAAACATCACCATGTGAAATCCCCAGTTCCCCAGCATGATAAACATCTGGCTCTTCATGTGAGACTTGAATGAGTTTATTATTTTTAGTTCACGGACATCTTGAATTGGGGCTGTGTAATTCACACGTTACGTTTCTGTCCAAACTTCTGCTAGTGCTCCAGGGCTGTCTCGCTCACTTTTGCTTGCCCTGTGAGCTCCGGGTGCTGGAGATCTGTTCTGGGACTGGGAGGGATCTGCTGCCAGTCAGCACGCCCAGAGATGATTGTTATTGTTGTGTTCCCGAAGTGCAGTAAATGACATACCAAAAATGCTAAAAACACCCTGAAGGTGCAGAAGCTGTGGCCCGTAAGTCAGAAATACCAAAACTAGGGATATCTTTGCAGGCGCAGCTCAGTTCCCTGGCTGCCTATGCGCCATCCACAGGCTTCGGCTTTGCCGCTGTGCGCCACCTTCCCGCCAGACCCCGGGTTCCTTTGGCACGTGCCGTGGGCCCGTTCTTCACAGGTGCTATTGCAGGGCTGGCTTAGGGGCAGAAGATGGATGATGACAGTGGAACACGGCAAGGATCCCCGTCAGAAGATAGTGTCCTGGACAAGACCCCTGTAAAGAATGGAATTCTGCTGCCCTGGGCTCTGCCACCCACTTCCAGTGTGGCGCTCGCCAGCAAGAGGTCAGCAGTAAATACTCGTCTTCCTCCTGTGCTCAGCTTGGGCTGATCTGCAGAAGTGCTGAGCACTGGATCTTCTCAAGGAGAAGCTGTACTTGGAGTCAGGAGATGATGTGCTTTGAATATTTAAATAAATGCATTTCCTGAGAACTTTGGAAAATAAGGGCCTGGGTTTCCATAATAACTGCCTACATTTCTATACTGCCTGTTGCTTGCTCTGGAAGCAGGCATGATACTGATCCTAAATGCAAACAATGCTGTAAGTGAAACAGGTCAACTTACTGATGAATCTGAAAGTTCTGCTATGAAAACAGCACCGAACCACTGCATGCGTCCGAATACTGCAATAAACGGCGTGTGCAGTCGTGCAGTGGGCACTGAAAGCCAGACAGAACATGGAATCTAGCGAGTGTTGAAGTGCAGATGGCAGCGCAGCTGGAAAAGGGCACGAGTGTGGTTAAACGTGTTACAGTTCATCTGTCTGAGGAGACTGATGTGCTCGGCCCGGATAGGTTTGGTCTTACAAGCGGGATTTTCTTTCCTGTGCTCTGTTTGGGGTTTTTTGGGTAGGTTAACAAGGAAACAAAGCGGATCAGATGATAACCTTTATAGTCATGTGAAACCTGGTTTTGATGGTGCGAAAGGGTTTTGTGAGGGGCTTTTTGTGCTTTTCTTTCTCATAGTTTTGTAACTTAACTGTTGAACGCTGAGAAGCTTTATATGGATGGAAAGGAAGCAGCGTCTCTGTCTCCTCAAGATACAAAGGTAGTAGTGGAAAGAAGTAGCCCTAAAATCACTCATTTCCACTTGGTGTCTGCAGATGGTTTTAATGGCTTTAGTCTCCTGCAGATGCTCAGTCGTGCTCGCGCCAAATCAACTATTATCTTGCGACTGGTTATAAATACCAAGGGATAAAACAATTCTGAGGAAAGCTAATTTACAGTTGGAACTCCAGATCTTCTCTTGTAACTATTAAATGTTTCACTGCGTTCCCCTGTCGGTCTCAGCCCAGCGCCTTCAGGCTTTTGTCAGGTCTGTGGGGTGAGGGGAGCCTGCGATGGAGAGTCTGGGGACATGAATAGGACCCAGAGGGGTACTGCCAACGTGAGTGAGTACAGAGCGTGCTGGGACTCGAAAGGGCCTGTAATGGAGGGGTTTCTTCTGTCTCTGTGGATGATTAGCACATGCGTGGTACTTGTGGTGTGAATGCTCGTGCTCTTTTTTTGATTTTTGTTTTTACTTTATTTTAACATTGTGTACTTTGAGAGAAATCCTATGATGTCAGGAAGAAAAATGATGCTTTGGAACTGAAATGAACTTAAGAAAAGCCACTACAGGAAAGATTTATACACATTTGGTTACTAAAAAAAAAAAAAAGTGGCTTTTTTTTAGTTCCTTCCCCCTCTAATAAACCAAAAACTTCATTAGCTGCAGTTCTGGTGCGCAACCAGCAGTGAGTTATCAGATCATCTCGTACACATTGTATGTAGCCAAAAGGAAACCGTCTGGGACAGATTGCGCAGAGTATTTTTTGTGTTCTGTAGTGTGAAGGGAAGCTCTGCAGTTCCAGAAATCGCTGGATTATACTTAGTAAATTAAACTGTATTGACTATCCAAACATTAACATGAGTAAACCTGTAAGTATTAACCAGTACTACTTGGATTTGGGTCTTTCTGGTGTTTTTCTTCTGTTGGTGAGTTTGGGGGAAGGGTGAGCTGGTTTGAGTTTGGTTTGTTGTTTTTTTCTAGGAGGTTATTTCCCAAAAAGAAGGCTTAGTACTTCTGTGTTTTCTGTGCTGAGACATCAGGCAAGCATATATTTCTTGAAACCAAAAAAATCAGTTTCTTCTAATAATATAAGAGAAAGCAGAAGAGGAGGGACTGAGCAGTTATAGCAGCCGTGAAGGGCAACATGCATGTTTGAAGTGCTGTTCTTTTAATGACTACTACTGTCAGAAACTGAGATCATATAATGTAATTTTAATATTTAAATTTTGCTGCTCCATTGTCAAAACACTCTATTAAAAACACAACTTTGTTTGACAAAAAATTATTTTCCTCAGAACTTTGCCAAATAGATAATTAACCAGCACTGTGGCAGAGCTATGCAAATTTGTGCATACAGCTCCCAAAATCCCAAGTAATCAGAAGGGGACAGTTGATTTGAGCTAAATTCACATACAGATATTTTTCTCTATAAGCAAAAATGTGGCTCTTCTACACCGAGAGCATGCTTTCAAGCAGTTACTTGCTTTGTAATTTTAGATAGCATTATGGAGTTTAATTCTAAATATATTAACAGGTACTGCTGGAAAAATGCAGCTGTTAAATTCCCAGCAGTCAAACGGTACCAGTGTTCCCAAAATGTGCCATTAGATAAAGTGGTTTTGCTCTCGGCCTCAGCCTTTTGTCTTGATAATGCTTGATGCTTATAACCATGTGTTCTCCGGGCATCCCACCGCATCTTCCAAGATGATTTACATAGACCTAGATGTGTTTATGTCTATACTTTGAAACACAAGCAGATAAAGACTTGGAAGTGCCTTTTTGGCATTAGCACAGATGCTTCTCTCAGGAAGAACAGTGCTGAGAAAACTCAGGGCCGAGCCTCCTGACTGTATTGGTGTTGCTGCTGTTAACTGAACAGCCACCGGCTCCCTTTGTGAACCTGCCACTGTTGCCTTTGCTCCCTGAGCTGTCCCTTCCAGCTCCGAGTGACTTCAGCACGTAGCCGAATAGGGACTCAAACCCAAATTGCTGCTTTTCTAAGTGAGAGATTTTGAGCAAGTTCCCGCCCCCCCCGAACTGTTTTAAAGACTGGTTTTAGAAACTTCAGGCTGCTGTATCTCAGTCAGAATATAACCTTTTTTTGGTCCAGGTCCATTGCCAACTTTAAAATTAAAATGAAACTGAATGTTTCTAGTCAGTTTAAATATTTTGTGGTTTTTTTAATGTTATATTTAAACATATATGTAATGACTGTTTAGTTTTGCCTCCCCTTTTTTCCTATTCCAAGGAAGCTCATATGGTCAGGTATTAAAAATAACCCTCTGAGGAGAGCTCCTCGAGTCACATCCACTCACAACAGGCCCTGGCCAAGGCTGCCCCAATGTGAAGCTGTGGACAGCATTGGGTTGACATCTGGTGACGGTCACCACTTTTTCACTCGTTTGTGATGCCTCAGCTTTCAGACAGCTTGTCTTCCCTGCTGCTTCTGCAGCAGCCTTCACCCGCCATGGACCCACCAGGTCCCTGCCTGCCCCTTCCCTGTAAACAAACAGAACTTTTGGAGGATTTCTAACAGAAATGAAGTGCATTTCTGGCACACTGAGAATGCTTCGGTTGCGCTTTCCTGATGACGCTCTGGTATCGTTAGTCGTCTTTAGGGCGGTGGCTGCTGAAGTTGCTGCTGATGGCTGTGGAGCTGGGGTGGGTGGAAGCCATGCAGAGGACCTTGGTGGGCAGTATTGGGAGGTACTGGAGCAGGATTCAGTCTTGGGTTTAGTTACTGTGATTGGCTTGTATTTGCATACAGATTTCCTTTGTTTTTCCATGAATCTGCTCTGACTAATCCTTTGGCCTGTATTTCATTAAAAGTGTTGACTACAGGATAGTGGTTTTGGTAACAGATGAAACAAAACTTTTCCTTCTTTCTTTTGCACGTGCATGTACAAAATAAAAAGTACAGGATGACCTTTTTTATTTGATAATTGAGAATGTGACTGACTTTGTTAGAAAAGCTGTAGCCTGAGAATACAATTCACTGGTCTTTTTATAAATGAATACCAGTGTGGTGTACCAGCTCTCCCCCCCACCTCCCAGTCCCCCACTACTCCCCCCATCTTTTTAGAGGTGACACAAAGCTGTTTTGCTTCAAGCAAGGGACAAAGCTTAGCAGAGTTTGAGTGTTTTGCAGCAGATGAGCCACATTTGTACGTTATACTCCTAAAATGGTGCTAAATTGTTTCTGCGTTGTCTTTATGAAGGCTGCATTTGTTTACTTCTGACACATTTTACTCCTTACCCCCAGGGTATCAGCAAATTACATCTGAAGTCTGAACTGTGGTGAATCTACAGGTGAGGATTTGCTCCTTGCCCCACGTAACTCATCCTGCGCCCATCCGCAAATCAAAGCGGGGTCAGGTCTCTGCAGAGTGCCCGGTCTGGGGTACTAAAGGCGACAGTTGATGTGGTGGTGATAAAAATCGCATGAACTTTCAGGAGACCTAGAGACCCTGCAGAGTTTATTGAGCCGAAGAAAATCACATGTGCGTTTGCAGGCGTATCTGTGTTGGGAGCTCCGCGTAAGTTGTGCAGACTGAGGGTGCACGTGTTTGTCACGTGGGACGCAAACCGGCAGGGTTGTGAACCCCGTTCTGAGTGAGGACGCTAGACTTTTAGCTTATGTGAAGCATACCCAGTGTCTCACAAGAATTACTTGTTTTGGTGATATAATAATTATTTACAGTACTTAATAACGTGGGAAACATTTGTAAGTTAGTTTAAGATAAAAGGAGCTGCAAAGAATGCGATAGAATCCGTTGCTAGGAAAATGGGGCAGTTGAAGCAAATGCTGTCAGTGCAGACTGAAGCAGAGCAGCCTTAGCATGGGCAGGGTATTTCAGCTGAGTAAAGGCATTAATTAGTTCTTTCAGTTTTAAAGTCTGAGACTAAAAAATGTTGTGGGTGTGTTATTCATAAACGTCTGCTATAGAAAGCATAAGTATGGAGTGTTGGGTGAGTTTAAGGCAAAGTTTAATACTTTTCCCGGGATGTAACGCAGCGTGCACTGATTCGATGTGAGAAGCTCCTTTTTAAGAAGGCAGCACTTTTTAATCAGTTCCTCGAAGCCATCTAGGAATCTGTCCTTACTGTAGCTAAAAGCAAGTCAATCGCTCCAGCTCATTTTCTTCCTCCCTGAAAGCCTCATCCTTCTAAAGCAAAGTTCATGTTTCTAGCTCAGGTTGCCACCAGCCCCTTTCAGCTTAAGGCCCTGCCCTGCCTGTCCCCGTGACAGGTTCTGGCTGCCCTGCAGTCACGAGTGGGGTGATGAAATGGGCACTTCAAGTAAGAAAGGTGCATGTGGTGGAGCTTGGAGCAATCGGAGTCATTAATGTTTCAGTAGTAACCCAGCTTGCTTTAACAGCATTGTAGGAGATCCCATTCTACATCTTTATGCAAAGCTCATCTAGCAAAAAAAGAAAAAAGAAGAAGGGGTATCTCAGATTTTAATAAGAATTTAATTTGGCTCTGCCATTAGGGTTTTTTTTCTTTCTGTGTTGAACTGTCAGTTCAGGTTTTTGCTCCCTTTTATAAAGGGTTGCAGCAACACTCATTGGAAGGCACCAGAGGGTCGTCTTTTGTGAAGTTGATACTGATAACAGGTTGTAAAGAATTATGGAATCTTCACATGGCTGAATGGATCCAAGCTTTTACAAAGCAGGTTTGACACCCGGCCAGTTTTGGTCTCTGTAGACCTAATAAATGAAAGAGATTTTTCACTGCCCTGTCACAGAAAACAAAAATGCAGCTTACTGAATTGGCTGTTCGCTGCCAGTTTAGGAAAAAAATTGTCATTTTTTTTCCCCTGTACAATAAAAGCAGAGCTAATGAGTAGAAAGCACTAAAACAATCTCATATGCTTTTCATCTAGTATTTGAACTTGAAAAATAATTCTCTTTTATGTGTGATTGTGATAAGAACTTTTGAGAACTCTAAGTGTTAAACTTCAGCAATCAAGCTGCATGTGTTCAGAAAGCTCTTAAGCAGAAGGGAGTTGTTACAAGAGACTCAGAGTTAAACTGTCGGTTTGCAAACTCTGACACCTCTTTCTACAAAGCAAACCAGTCCTTTTTTTAAATTCAAAATAAACCTATAATTGGTTTATAAGGCCTTGCACTCAAGTTGATGGCATTTCTGTCCGTCTGGGATGCAGAAGGAAGAAATGGAGGAAGGAGGGAGCCCCTTGCATCTGGTGAGCAGGCCCAGCTCTGTAATTGTCTGGAGATCAAAGAACCATTTGATGGTGGCCATTAACACCTTCCAGCATAATATCCCCAACTCTCCCTATCCTCCTGGTGCAGCTCAAAACGTTGGCACTCTGAGAGACCGACCTCCCGAGCAGAAGGAAGGTAGATGGGGACAAGGGTCTGGGTGAAGGAGGAGGTAGACGCGCTGTGAGGTGGGGAAGCGCTGGTGTTACCAAAGGATGAAGTACAAAACCTTTTGCAGGCTGTCGATGGGAGTGGGCGGTCCTGTTGACACGTGAGAGCAGAAAACTAGTTAGGAACAGCAGCTGGCCTGTGACCGAAAAAACAAAAAGGATCTGAAGGTGATTAGTTTGCATGCTCAGATGCCTGGCCCGTGCACAGTGGTACCAGCCACCACACCAAGGGTACAGCACAGAAGTGGTGCCAGAGCTGGGAGGGAGTGTGCAGGGCCATGGCCAAGCATGTACACTGGCCGGTGCTTCTTCACATCCCCCGGAAAATGGGAAATTCAGTCATCTCAGCCATTAAGGCAGCAGTAAAACTGCCCTGCCTGGTTGGAAACCAGTCAGTCAGCAGTCATATAGAAAGCCCTTAGCTTCCCAGAAAGGGGCTGGATGGAGAAGTGCTTCTGTGACTCCAGAGGCAGGTGAGATGGGTCAGTAGTCTGTGAGATAGAGGAGGGTGGAAACGTGGCACGGGGGTGTTCCAGGCACTCCAAAGAGGCACGATGAGCATGGCCGATGGTCAGAGCAGAGTGCCACGCTCTACCTCCTTCAGTTGGCATGGTGTCAGAATTTCTTTGTGCCCTGACTTGTATGAGAGCGGATGCTGGGGGGGAGTGGAGCGATGCTGGGAGAGCGGATACTGCGGGAGAGCAGATGCTGTAAGGTGGTGAAGGCTGTGGGCAGCCGCTGTGCTGGCTGTGGATACAGCTCCTCTTCATTTGCTGCTGCTCGTGCTTTAGCAACGCTTGAAACAATTGAAATCTTTTCTCTCTTGTGAGAGGTGCAACTTACTCCATTGTATTTAGCAGGAGCAAATGTGATTTCCTCATTTTTGGGGTGTCTGCAGAAAGATCCTGGAACCAAAAATGAAAATGAGTCGTCAAATGTAGTCATAAAACTGGAGCTGTTTTGATTTTTGGAAGAGCTGAGTCACGTTTTTGGGCAAGTTTTTTTTTAGCCAATGTTAGAAATTATGTAAGTTTTATAGTTTTGTATGTACATGTGTGTACCTATATAAATGCACATGCACAGTATGTCCTATCTGGTTCTTTTAGTAAACTGGGTAGAATTATTTCACTTTAAACTTGTATTTAAATGCTGTACATTGCTTTTGACTCAGAAATTAATGTCATTAATATATAATAATTCTTTGTTTCTGTGTTGTAACTGCCACTGGAGGTAAGTATTAAAACCATTTCACATTTGGGGAGATTATGTGGTAAAGAAGCTGTTTCTTCATCTGGGTTCCATAGTGAGTTGCTGGTTAGTTGACTTAAAGGAAAAAGAAAACCAGGATGCTTGGCAAGAAATCCAAATGTAATAGAAACCAGACAGCTCAATTTGAACCAAAATACTGAAGTTACTGTTGTTTTTTCCCCTCTTTGCTGAAAGACTTACAAAAGCTTCCACAGCTGCCTCACTGCCCCGTTTGAAGTGTGTTAAGTGTGTGGTGTTCGTGGTGGTCAGCCACGCTGGCTGAAGATAGGAGAGGTACCGCTGAGACCTCAGATTGCAGCGGGGCTCGCCCTGGGCACCGACTGCGCAGGGGCTGGCTGCAGAGCTTGCACAAGGGCCCAGGCGAGGGAAGCTTTATCACTAGGAGCTCCTCTAAGCTTTTGAGGGTGTTTTCTGCTCCCTGTTACTAAGTTTTCTGAGTGGCTACTACCAGAACCCTGTGAAATGCAGGCATTTATGATTGGGGCGTATGTACAGCCCACCTACCGTGGCTGTCGGCTGTGGATTAAAATGGTGACTCTAGAAATTAAAAGTCCTTTTCCCTGTTATCTTGGCCAGGTTGTCGTGTTGTCCCCTCGTCCTTCTGGCAGCAAAACTTCTCTCAGCTCCTGATGAACTGATTAAGTTCACTAATCTACAAAAAAAAGAAAAAAAAAAAGCCCAGTTTTATGGCAGGTTAGTGATCTGAACAGGTTTGCTAATGTCCCTATATCACTAAGGATAGGACAAATGCAAGGCAAGGGAGGGGAGCACGAGAGCTTTTTCATAGTAGTTAGTTGGCTCCGCACCCTGGTGTAACAGCACGCTTTGAACACTTCTGTCCAGAATAATGTGGTGGTGTTTGGGGTATTTCCATGAGAGGAAGGATTTGTGGGTTCAAATAAGAGATCTCAAAAAGGAGATAAACTTTTACAGATGTAGCCCAGGGGGTAGAGGAGATATCAGCTTATTAGATCAGAGCTGTCAGGCTCTGAGGCACCAAAACCTCATTTGCTCACAGAGCATCTCTTAGAAAATATTCTCTTCTCCATCTCGTTATGAGTTTCAGGCTCAAAACCTACAATTTCTGAAGCTAAACACACTACTAGAATAGTGAGATGGTATAAATAAAGGACATTTCATTCAAGAATCTCACAAATGAGACACAAACAGTATAACAGAGTTTAACGATCATTGTTTTCTTAAGGAACCTATTATGTGACATGCATTTCTCTGTGTTTAGGAGCAATACAATCTCACGGTTATATTTTTTTAGTGGACAACTTTCTGTGTCTTTGGCAAATGTAAGAATTTTATCATGTATTTTTTAATTTCTGAAAGCTACCTTGGTGAAAACTAAAGCACAGTTTGAAAATAGTCATAAAACCCTGTAGTAAAAATGGAGTTTTGCTCACAGAAGTAACTGGCCAGTGTATTTGTTATAAAGCACCAGAGTAAGGGGGGGATAACTGTACAAGTTTTGCTTAGCCAGAGTGGTGCCAGGAGTCATCTGCACCCTGAGATATGTTCCAAGAACCAGTTCCACTGGCCAGAGAACACTACAGTCACATTTGCATTTATTCTGAGGACTTTCTGATAGCTTTCTATGCAAGATATCCTCAGGTCTGTGCTGTTACTCATTGTTACTTTTAGAACTCTCTGATTTAATTAAAGTCCAATCACAGGTAAGTATGTAACTTACAGTTTCCACAAATCTGAGACTCGAGTGCATTATTTTGAAAGTTTAACAGCCTGTGAGTAGATTCACTTTAGCTGATACCATAGGGATAACTTAACTGCTACAGACCTTTTACCATTTGCTCTGCAGCTATTGTTGGCACTGTCATACACAGACTAAGAAAAACAAGTTCCCTTGTAGAATGCATGAAGTGAGGTGAGCTGAGCTGAAATATTGGCCTAAGCGCTTATGAAATGACCAGCTCAACCCTTTGGTCAGTCAGGACAGTGCTTGAGGTGCTGGAAACTGCCACAGATCCCAAGAAAGTCACCAGGGGACACGAGCTGATGTCCCTGGAGCTGTTGAGCTTCGACTCCCTCTGCACCGCTGTTTCCCTAGATGCTTGGTAAGGAGTGGAAGCGGCATTTGACCTTAGAAATATTTAATGGGAGCTGAATTCCCTTGAACTCGTGGTGAATGAGTTGTGCTGGGGTAGGATAGATGTTCGTCTGGCTGGAGTCCCTGGAGGAATACCCTTGTCCTGGGCAGAGTAGTCCTTCGGCTGCTCAGTTGGCAGCATGGAGCTGCACCTTCCCCGTGCCGTGTATAACTGAGTGGTTCCATATTCACCAAGCTGGTGGAAATGCAGGGGGTCCTGAGACTCTTCAGACCTTCCCATTATCAGTGTTTTATGAGTTTTCCATCAAAGCTTTCCTACTTGATGTAGTGCCTTAGCCCATAACTACTGATTTCGATGACAAAATAATGAGGTTAGTTTCTGTTAAACAAAGAGCAGGTTTGGAGGTCTGCTGGGTGTTACTTGTTTTGAGGAACACTCTGTAGTGGTCAGAGAAACTCAGTCTATTACAGTTGCTTACAGCTGAGAGCCAGCTACCCGTGCCTGAAACTTCTGATCAGCTGGGCAGTGCTGTAGGGATGGAAATACTTTCTTTTCCTTCATTGAAAAGAGGCCTTTGCTGACAGCAAATATGTTATACTCTGCCAAATGAAATAGTGCATGAAATTCTGCTCTCGTTTTTAAGGGAGAAGTTTTGTGTAGTTTCCATGATTGTACATTTGAAGTGCTGAAGTTTCATTCAAACCCGATTATATTTTTCATCTTAACTGTGACTGGTGACCAGATAATTATTCTGGCCTTGAAAAAAAGAAAATTATCCAGATGTTATAGATGCTTGATAGCCAGTTTCATTACTTAAACTGAATTCAAGATATAATAAAATTTTGTTGGAACTTTATTCACATATAAATATATATTTTTATATAATACAATTTATTAGTAATTTTTGAACATGGAAGTGTGCCTATAATGCTTCTTTATGTTTTACACACTGATGTGGAAGTTTCCCAGTTTATTTTCATGACAGTAGAGGTGGCTGTTCTAGGACTCTGCAGGTAGGTCCCATACTTTTTTTTCCATATTAAGTGCTTTTTGAAAATGTTGAGAATTGGGTACATCCAGTGTCTCCAGACTAAATACAGCCTCACTGGAATAGTTAAGTCATTTCTCAGAAATAAGTGTTTCTTATGAAAAAAGAAATATCCTAGTGCATTTAATCCATACTATAATTTGCATCTGGCCGTGACACTGATTTTCTCTTTTCTTGATCTGCTCTTCTAGGCCGTGTTTGTACTGAAGTATTTACAAGAGCTGTTGAGAAATTGTTGTCTTGTTTGCTATTAAGAGCCCAGTAAAATATCTGTGAATTGGAATTGGCTCTAAAAGAATGTCTTGTCTATTTCGAGAGGTTTTTCTCTTTCTGTATATTACTTTACAGATTTTCATGCTGAGATAAGTATCTGCTAAGTAGGGAATAGGAAAGGAAAAGTTTCCCAGAGTTTCATACAAGAAGGTTCCTTCCCTTCCAGTTACCCCTGCTCTCCGATACCCGACTGCTCCTAATGTGGTGCAAATGTGAAGTAAATGGATTTGCTGAAATTATCTGTTGGCTGTGTGTAACCTTCAGAGCAAAGCTAACTCTCTTCACTTCAGCTTCTCGTGACCTAGGAGTATTTCATGAGCAGCTATAGCTTTTTGGGCAAGCATTCGCACCTCTGGGATGGAAACAGTGGCATCCAAAGAAACTCTGTCAGGGCAGCGAGCCCTCGTCTGGCGATGCTTTTCGGACCGTGCCTGTGGGCATGGGACAGAACTGGTGGTGAAGATGGAGGGGGATCGTGGGCACTGTCTGCCGCAGCTGCCCCTGCTCTGCTTGGCATCTGGTTTCAGGTGTTGGGTTCGCATGGTTCTGGTTCTGGGAGCTGTGTGAGTGGGGCTGTAGGAGCTGAAAGGGGGGTGTCGGGAGCGGCAGTACCACAGGGTGCCTGGTGTTTCCCACTGCTGGATGCTGGCTGGAGTTTGTGTAACTTTGCAGAGCATTGCCCTCTGGGGCTTGGCAGTTTGTCTCTAGCTTAATTTATTTTTTTTTCTGACAAAATTATTTAGCTACCTGGAAGAATGTGTAGAGAAAGTTTAATTCTCATTGTAGATACCTTTTATTTAGAAAAAACCCCACTTTGTTTTTTGTTGGCAGTGCTCCATGTCCCTCCCTCTGAAGCAGAGACTGGGAGCTGGGTGGCAGTGTGGGAAGCGCTGGCGATAGGCACTGAGGAAGGAGGGCGGCTTACGAGTCACGGCTTTGCCTTTGTCAGCACTGTGAAAATCTCAGCTCTAACCAGAGTGTAACCTTGTAAAGAACTCACAGCTCTTGCCTGCTGCCCTGGGCATGTGGGGGCTGTACGGGGAGGGGGAGGCTGAGCTGAGGACGAAGCCAATGCCTTGTACCCTGTGCCCAGGCACCGGCAGTAGCCCCGCGGGGCACTGGCATGC
Source organism: Megaceryle torquata (assembly GCA_024611175.1). Classification (NCBI taxonomy): domain Eukaryota; kingdom Metazoa; phylum Chordata; class Aves; order Coraciiformes; family Cerylidae; genus Megaceryle; species Megaceryle torquata. The sequence goes on along the minus strand of JANIJG010022297.1, from coordinate 58,878 downwards.
ACAGGGACCTGGCCTGGTCCTGGCCCTGAAATACTGCAGGCTGTGAGCAGGAGACACAGACCCGGGGTGAGAGCGAGAGTCAGTATGACAGCGATGACAGCGAGAGGGCCATCAGAGGAGGGTGGTCAAGGGGAGAGCGTGGCACTGCTGGCCAAGCCTGGGGGTGACCGAGACAGGAGGTGGCGTGTGGGTGTGGAGAGGCTTGGCCAGGGCACTTGATGCTAGAAATGGCAAATGCCAATGGTTTTGCAGTGTGGCAGTGTCCAAGTCAAGGAATGTCAGAACTGAGCAAGGCTCTTCCGTTACAGGCCTTTCCGTTCTTAGTGCCGGACCGCGCGCTGACGTGCTGTGCTCTTCCCGCAGGGCCCCCGCTCCATCCCGTGTGCAGGATGGACCTGCTCCGGGGATGAGTCCGGTTGATGCGGTGGAGGAGGCTGTTCTGTCGTGCCCTGCCTCACCTCCAGCAGCAGTTGGGACACGTGTGGCAGGGGATCGATTGCAAGAGGTGGCAGCCGCTCCAGTGCTCTGCACAGCCGCATGCTGCCCGGCCAGCGGGACCCCTGCCCGGCTGCGCTCCACACTCCCCGGGTGATGCTCGGTGAGTCCCCCCGTCTGGGCTTTTCTCCTGGCCTTGCTCACTGTACGGGTCTGGCTTTCTTGTGGGTGACTGGAGACCTTTGGATCTGATTTGGAAAAGTGCTGAGCACCGATAACTGCGGGTGAGGCAGTGGGGGCCGAGTTTTGGAAGCACTATATAAAGTGCAATGTATTGTGAAGTGCAGTGAAAGAATTAGGTCTGAGCTATGCCAAACTGGAAACGAAGTTGTCTTCAGAACTGGGAAATCATTTTGACCTTAAAGCTGCCAGTGCTTTAGTTAGGAAGTCAGGAATAACACAGTTAGTTCCTCCAAGTTAGGAGGAGTATTGTGTTGATGGAGAACTCAGATGCACCCCTGAATTCACAAAGAAATTGCTTGTTCTGTCTTCCAAAAAAATGTGAGTAGCGTGCAGTAAATAAGGTATCGGAGCAAACGCCAAGAGTAAAGTCACTTGATTAGCAGGAATTCATATGCTGCACAAAAGAGGTATGACTTTGCCACAGCCTATACCGTGCCACAGATGCAAGCGAAGGAAAAGTTTGGGTTTCTCTAAAAGTCATCGCTGACGTTTCCTCCCGTGAGTTCTCGCCTCTGCGGATCGGTTTAGTGTAGCGTTTGTATTGCATAATATGATTTGGGGTGCACAAAGCACAGTGTTTGTTGATGCTGTCAGCTCAGGTAATACATGTACATAGACACAAAAATGACACATAAAGTGGTCACCCATCGCAGGCACGCTCCTGGCTGTAGTGTCAGGTACAAAGCAGGCAGTGTTTGTAACGCCCACTATCAGAATGGCTTGAGGTCAGAATTTCGTCTGCATTTCTTCAGCCCAGGCTCCGTGTTTTCCCAGCGTGGTGTCTGTGCTAGATACAGTGCTGCTGGAATCAGTAGATAACGGAATTTTTTGGCCGAGGCATTGTTAAGCTAAATATTGTTTTAACTCCGCTAACCTGAATGTAAAACGTCTAACGTTAGGTCAGGTTTTATGAATTAACCAAAAGCGTGTCTTCAGTGCCTAGAGACACGGTGGGGGTGTTTGCCAGATAAGCCATGACTCTCTGTTGTGGGAGAGAAACAGGCAGTAAAAGCTGTGGAGCTCTGATAATGGCTAAACACCATATTAAACACACGGAGGAAGGATGCACGTTGCCCTTCCAGCCGGCTCACGGGGGATCCGCCAGCTCTGGCTCCGAGAGGCTGCTGTAAGTGTTTTAGGTGCCCAGCAATAGTTTTAAGTGCTGCTTTCTAAGAAAACATGAGGTATTTTTGTTTGCCTACTGCCATGCAGTGCAAGTTGTTCTCTAGATCTTTAAATGCAAAGAAAAAAGGCGGGGGGAGGTGGAAACAATCTACATTTTATGAGCAGAAGTTAAAAATTAATTTATTTGCTTTACCCGGAGCACTGACAGTTGTGGTGCAATTAGGCTGGTGCAGTAGCCCATGTCCCACAGGGATCACCTGGCCTGTGGAGCCCCTTGGAGATGAGCATGGGGCTGGAAGGGCAGGGGCTGCGGGGAAGGGTATCACCAGCGTGGGAGAGAACGCCGAGGAAAATAAAAACGGTGCTGTTCCTGTGTATCCCGTAAAACAGGGGCGGCGGGAGGAGAGCGACTGGTTTTATCAATGCGCCTACTTTATTTCAGTGGCATGGCTAATCTGGTATGAAAAATGTTTTCTGTTATGTGAAAGAAAGAAAAGAATGGAAATGGAAGCTAATTTTGAACTAATATATTTTGAAGGCTGCTAATAATAGTGGAATTTTATTCAGCGTGCTCTATTTCAACAATAGAAAATTAAAATTCCTTTGGGTTAACTGAAACATCTGTTGAACAAATTGGTTTGGTTTCATGAGCCTGTTACTAATTCTGAGAAGTAGATGGTGTTTTATAAAACCTGTGGAGTTAGGGGTTAGTGCCCATAATCTTTCACTGTTTTACTGTTATTAAAGTAGGTCATTTTGCAGTATTAAGTTTTCATGAATACAGTAATACTGTGGTTAAAATTTCTTGTATTTCAAGCTTTACCTTTGCTTTAATGAGTTTTCTTCACTTTTTAATCAACATTACTAATATTCTTTAAAGCCATGGGTTTCCAAATTTTTTATCAAGTTCTTAGTAAAGGAGTAATTGAGTAATGTAAAAAAACCCTCTTTCGGCTCATTTCTGCTTCTATTCCCTTGTTTCTGAAGTTTTTTCTACTCTGTTTTCCATCTGAAGTTTGAATGTTAACAGAATTTTAGTTGTTCCTACTGCTGTTCTCTCATTTGAACTAATTATTCTTTGTAACTTCACAGTTGTGGGAAGAATATTGCAGGTGACAAATTGGTTTACGGCTTCATGTGGTGGAAGCTGAGACTGTCATAAGAGTCAACGAGCCGCTTACACTTGAGTTCATAAAAGAAGGAAGAGGGTAGAAGTTAAATCTAGTTTCTAAGGTTCTGTTGCCATGCATCAGGAATCGTCTAATTTGATTGATCTCACACAGATACAGGCACCTCACAGCAGTTTAGGTTTCTCGGGTACATCTCCTGTCAGTGTCGTCCCTGAAAGGAAAGCAGGAGTACGGGTAGGGGTGGTACGCAGGCCAGGCCAGGTCGGTGTGCCTTACTGCTAAATGGCTATAAAATCGATGCCAGTTCTCTGTACTTCATGTAACTAGCTGCAATACTTTGACACATTTAAAGGGAAGGATGACCTTTGAATTCAGACTGTGAACCTGCATTTTCTTCGTGGTGCAAAGTACCAGGCTGGCACGCAGCACGTGCTGTCCGCGCCGGGGAGCTGCGGCACTTCCTGCTGCGAGGTCGGGGGTCTGGCTGCTCAGAGCAGCTCAGCCTGTGAGGGATGGTTGGTAATACCATCTAATGTTACTTTAGCAGATAATTTCCTTTACTTTTTATTATGGCTATTTTTGAAGCTTTAATATATGTTCAATATGTAGTAATTTATTGTTTTTCTTTAAAGTAGAAGATAATGCCAGTCTAAATAAGAGGGACAGCAGTGTGGGATATCGTTGCTTTGCAGGGATGGCTGGGTTGAGGAGGAATGGAGATGTGCAGTTGAGTTTTGTGAGGGTGCTTGTGAGCATTGGCAGCTTGAGGAGCTGCCCTGCTGCTGCTGAGATGTTCCAAACACCCCTCGTGTCACTTTGGTCCCTGCTGCAGCTCGCTGAAATTTCAGATGACGTGCATGAAATGAAGTGAGGGGAAGTTTTGTGGCTGAAATCCTGTGCCAAGTCTTTTTGAAGTCGTATGCAGCAGCTGTGCTGTAGCTAAAGAAAGGCTTTATTTGCCTCCATCGTAACATCTGCATGATCTTTAACAGCAGAACTGTTCCACTATGATGTACCGATTAGCTAATCCGGGTTGCCTTCATTAAGTCTTTTTTTTTTTTCCCTTATTAAAAATGCTCACATTACTTTTGGGAGTAAGTTTGCAAAGATCTGGACATGAGTGCTTCTATGTGGAAACAGTAGACTTCAGTCAGAAAAAAGTCAAAAGAGGGGTGGTGATTGAAGTCCATAGCTCATGAGGCTCTGACGGTAATTGGGCAGATTTAGACTGTACCCCATGAGTTGGATTTTTCCGCGTCCTCCCTTGTTGGGAGGATAGTGGCTGAACACGGGGCTGTTTTTTTGTGGAGAAGTCACAGATGCAGCATCGCTCCCCAAAGTGTGACTTGCACCCTCCATGTTGAGGCATCGCCCCGTCTCCCTCGGCCAGTGCTGCTGGGGTGAGTCGGCTCGGGGAGCCAAACCAGTGGTGGGCTCACCGCTGTGTGGTTGGGTTACCTGGCTGTTCCTGTAGCTCTTTGAACTCGCCAACCACAGAGCTGGACAAATGTCTGTGCCGAAGGTGACCTGGGAGGGGGACGGCAGCACCAGCCTGAAACCCTGCCTTGGGTGGAGGTGGGAAGAAGGCAACCAAGGGAAGTGTCTGAAGGAGTGCACGAGTTCGACTGCGCAGCAGGTTTGCTTTGGAAATCAGTACATCAGGTGTAATTGAATTTGAAGTTTAGCTTTAGTGTTTCTTTTAGTAGGAGGATTTTGCACAAGGACTGAATATTTAATCTTCTTCCAGTTTGAGACTAAGAGGTCTGTAATTGTTCACTCTGCTAGCACTGCAAAGCCGTTGAGTTCTCATAGGTCAGAGGTGGGATCAGATGGTCAGAAATCAGAGAGAGCAAACCAATGTTGTTAGAAATGCTGACGCTTCTCTGTTAAGGATTTGGGGAATCTTGACTGTAAATACCTTGCATTTATAGGGAGTACTTGACTCTTGACAAGCTAAGTCTTGAGAAGTACAATGTAAATTAAATGTGGGTGGGTTTTTTCGTAAGTAGGAATTATCACATTTTATCATCAGGAACTGCTGGATACGTGTTTGCTTTTCGGCTGAACAATATGATCAGTCTTCCTGCTGTAATCTCTTAAGAAATTGACTGTCAGTGGAGCAGCAGAGTGCTGATTTATGTAATTGTGCTCATCGCAGAGGTTTGCTTTCTGAGATCCAATTAATGTAAATAAGCAAAGTAAGAGAAAAGGCACAGGAAACATACTGCTGCTTGTTAGGGTTGTTAAATGGTATTTTCAAAATTACCTTCTGGTCAAATAACGATTTTCTTTGATTTATGCTGGGAGGACTGTGTTGCTTCTCATACTCACCGTCTGCAAAATTGAATATGCACTTGCCACGATGAGGAATTAATCCCATGCTGTGCAAAATGACAAAGCTGCTGTTACAAATTACTGAAATACTACGAATTGAGTGGATGGGGACGGACCTGCCGGGGCGTGGGATGCACAGGGCAGCCTGCCTGCTCGGGGGGACTTGGCTGTGGCCGTGTCACCGGGGACCGAGCATGCCCCGGGTGTCAGCTGGGCATCTCAGCTGCACACGTGGGGAACATCTGTGCTCCCCAACGCCCGAGGGGTACAGCTTGGCCTGAGAAACAGAGGCACTTGACAGCAGTAGCCCAGTATATGTGTTCTATCTGCACGTTTAAAGACATTAGTAAAATAAGATCTTAAGACCAGCGTTCAAAACCGAGCACACTGACTACGTTGCAGCTCCAGCAACGCTGCCGGGAGGTGAGGGCCAGCAGCTGAGGACTCATTTCACAAACAGGAAGGGCCTGCATTTATATGAAATTGCACAGTTTCAGCTGTCATAAATGTGGTTTCAATGCAGTTGCAGGAGTAAAGCCCAAAGTAGTTACAGCCAGTTCATTTCCTCCCCCAGTCAAAGTGCAAATAGCCATATAATTAACAATCTGTGGCCGGTTCTCCCTCGCCGGGTGCAGTGTTCTGTTTTGCCCGCTCAGTCGCTGGATAAACAGAGGAAACTTGACTTGCTGAAGGTCGCTTTAAAACAGCAGTGTTCTCGGTCGTGAGCGGAGCCACAGATTCCGAGGCGGGCTCCTCGGTCGCCCCTTGCGCCTGGCAGCGGCCGTGAGCCCCATGAGTGTGGCTGGCGTGCGGCCAGGCTCCCTGGAGAGGAGCACTCTGTGCCAAGCTGGCTCCTGGCCATGGTAAACTGCACGGGGCAGCAGAACCTGCTCTGGAGCTGGTAGACAGCTCTTCTCTTTAGGGACTTCCCGTCTTACATTCCAGTACAAATTGGCTTTATTCAAAGTCTTTTATCATTAATTTTTTGAGGACTGATTGCTCAGCTTCTTTGGACAGCTTTTTTCTGGGTTAATTCACCCATCCCGCCTTTGACTCTGCTCACGCCCTTAGTATGGGGAAAAGCGCGAGTGCAGAAGGCTGGGGAAGAGCCCCTCTTCTGCTCCCGTACACCCGTGGGTTGGCTCAGATGTGTTTGAGGCTGGTGGGGCTATTGAGGAGAGCCCTGACTTTTCATCCAGAAAGGGCCTGTCACCACTTCTCTGTCTCTGTTGATACCAGGCACTTGAGCAGCAAGTACCTCCTGAATATTCCCCACGTACTCTGCTGGGAGGAGCTGGTGAGGAGCCTTTCCAGGGGAAGGGAACTCTTCTGGGAGAGCTTCTCCAGGGAAGCTCTGCTCTGTTACTAGAGCTGCAGCACTTGCTGTGTATGGTGATCGACAGCGGACCTTTTCTTCTTGTGACAGATTGTTGGAGAGAGGCTTTTCACCACATGGGAGAGCCCTGCATTTTGCAAAGCCCTCTGAGAAGCCTTTCGGCAGAGCTCAACAAACATGACTCTGTCCCAAACATGACAGGAGGCATTTCCCTTCCCTTTCCTAGCTTTCCTCCTCATCCATCAGATAGTGGAGAAGACTTACTGAAGGCCTTACAGAATACCATACATTCATAGGAACCACCTTTCTTGCCTTTATGCAAGAAAGTCCTTACATGGACTATTTAATCCTGAGCTACCCACGATTTTCCCTTCTTCGGGAAAAGCTGGCTAACCCATTTTGTTGGCACTGGAACAACCAGAAGAGCTACACCTATGACCAGAACCTTGACTCATCTTTCTGAATTGAGTTTTAAAAGCCAAAGCAGTCTAAGCAGCCTCTGACAGGAATTGTGAAGGGAGCAGACATCAGGACAGAGTCTGATGCACCCAGTGCCTCAAGCCCCTGGGTGGTTTTAGCTGCACTTTAGCAGGGGAGACAAGGGAAGACTGAAGAAAGTGAGAACTTCTTTGCATCTCATGGAAACTGTGGCTGTTAGATATATACTGAGGTGTTTCTTGCATTCTAAACAAAATTTGGAGACTTTCAGGACACAGCAAGGTTTCTAAGATTTTTTTATTTTTTTTTTAACCTGTGTAAAGGACTCCTTCCTATTCTTGACTTCCAATGCTTTAAGAGAACATGCAGCTGCCACTCTGAAGACAGTGGCTGCAGAGCTTCTGCTGCTGCTTCTGCTTACCCCGTGTTCGCGTGGGTAGGCAATAATTTCTTATAACGTCAATATAACATTACCTCCAGTCATTCAGAACAGCCTTATCTTCAGTGCTTGCCAGAGTTACTCATGTGTTTCTTTGCTTAGCGTGACATGGCCGTGTTTTCCTTCATGGCTTGGTTCCTAGCCCAAGCACAGGCGATGAAATGTGCTCACATTGCCCTGTGTTTTATCACCAAGTGAAGGGATTGGATGGGGCTCTGTTGTGAGAGAGGACAGTAGGGCCAGTCAGTTCCATGCTGTGAATGGATTGCTCTTATTCCTAGAGGAGCATGGTCCAAGCAGTGGTCTATGGGCCAAGACCAACCTAGAGGAAATTTCCATCTGCTCCGCTTTTTACCAAGGGTGATGGAGAGCAGCTTTGCAGCAGCAAACGCCGCCCGGCAACTGGACTGTACTGGAGGCTTGCAACAGTCCAGGTTAGAGGGCTGCCTCTGGGGAGCAGAGGGGGCAGATAGAGAACCTCCCTTCTCTCCTGCTCTGCTCTCATTTCCATGAGGACATTGTGATGGTATTTCTAGGATAGCTGCCTGTGGCGTGTGCAGGCTTCTCGGGCTGGTGACTACCCCGAGGGCTAAGAAGTGAGGTCTGTGAGAATTAGCTGGTGGGAGGTTCTGCACCCAACCACCAAAACAGAATCACAAACCCCTTGCAACGAATGACCTCTTTTAGGAGAAACCCACATCCTTGAGAACAGTTCATTAAAAATGCCCTTATCAATTACAGGCTACCATGCCATATACAAACCATATTATTTGCATATGAAGTAATTCAGATTGAAACCTCTAATTGCCATTTGAGAAGCCAAATACTAATTTTTTAGTGGATTTTGATATTACAGTTTTACATTGTCTTTTAGGAGAATTTTGACATTTGCTTGAGACCAACTATTAAACATGAAAAGGGCATGAGAAGCTGGAAAGCTCTGTGTATGCATAAAACAAAATGAAAAGTTAAAATGTGTATGTGTACTCTTCACTGGCATGCAGGGATACTCTGTAAAGTTTTTATTCTCCTGAGATAATAGGCATGCCCATTACATGAGAGCACCGAATACCTTTTTAATCTATGCAGGTCATCCAGAACAAATGCCTCCAACAGTTATTTCCACCCTTGGTCGTGTATTTTTATCATCATACAGATAAACACAGAATGAAGATTTAGTTTTTTATCTGATTTATCATTTCTCGCTTTTGAGTTTTTTTTGGTTTGTATAGCAGAATTGTTAAATTGTTCTTAAACAAAACTGAAGAAAAGCAATTCTCCTGCATGAGATCACCTCGTGCGCTTGTGTACACGCACACGCGTTCCTGCATCTCCCCGTTTGAACCTGTTGGGGATTTTGAATCCATTTTTTAGAACAGTGGAGGTCTCAAAATTCAGATCTTTCAAGCTTTGTGAAAATAAGTAGCTGAGTATATGTGGAAGCACCTAAAGGTGCTCTGATAGAGGGAAAGGGTATGGAATGATCTTGTTAGTTGCCTGGGAATCCTGGTGATGGGAAAAGAGAGACTTTAAACAAATGTGCCAGCTGTGGGAAAAGCTTCATTCAAAGCCTTCCTCTTTCTAGACACCAGAGTCAACCAACCAGGAGCTGTAGGTCTGTGGGAGATGAAGCTTAATTAATTCTGTTGTTCATGGCACTACTTGTTCCTCAGATGTTTTAATAATAGTATCAGTAGCATAATGTTTCCGTGCAATATATTTTTGCATGTTTAATTTCTAAGGTAAATACGTAGGGATACCCTCCTTACCACAATGATGATTTTCAGAGACAATTCTTTGTTTTCACTGTGGACATGAATTTAGATGTTTACAGAGCATCTCCTCTCCCTATTAGGACGAGCTGAGCAGTTGCTTCCCCCTGCTTTTAGAGTGCCAGTAGCGTGACCACCTTCCAGCCGTGCGCTGCGCGTGGGCCCGGGTGCAGCCAGCCGGGCGCGCTGGAGCCATCTGCGGGGAGAATTCGCCGCATGGTGGGTGTGATCCGCGGGGGTTCGCTGGCAAGAACAATGTCGGTACAGTGTGCTTACTGAATATGGAAATAATAATAATTATTAAGCTAACCAACAAGAAGTGTATTCTTAATAAAACGTGTGGGTTTTTTCAGTGTAATCATATGACTATGTAATACAAAAATTGCTTTGAGAGCGGGTCAAAGATTACACATAGCAGAGGCTCGTGTGATTGGTTATGAACAAGCGAAAAGGGGGTAAACTTTTGACCCAGCGGCAGCAAATGGAACTGTGTAAAGCACCTACAGATGGCAGGATTTAACATATAGCCGGTCTCTCGCCCTTTCGCAGCAATTACGATCATGTTACAGCGGGCGCAGGGGGAAGGCGCTTCCGAACTGCAACACAGTGCGTCTTTGAGACTTCTGAGTGTGCCGTTGCGTGTTTCGTTTTTGTAGGACCATCAATTAGCTTAGCAAGAAGAATTCCACTTTTGTTGCTGGTGTTTGACTCGACGAGTTCCTGACTGGTGTGCCAAGTCCATTTGGAACAAAAAAATCATTTGAACGGTCTGCGTAATTTTGATAATTCAGACTGCAGCAGATTTATTGCGAAGCTTGAAAGACTCGGTGAAGGTTTAAGGCTGTCGTGCTGCTGATGTGGGGCTGAAGGGACAAGGAAAGTCTGGCTACAGAGAGAGGGCTGGAAAGCGATGCTCACGAGAAGCTCCCGACCTCCCTCTGCAGTAGATGCTTGTGGCTGCCTGGCCCAGTCCGGCATTTGCAAAACTTAAACAGCAAAAAGACCAATTGATAAACTGCATTTACTTGGCAATATTGTGGCATTTAGACAGTTCCGTGGCTTTTGGTTTTGCTCATACCTATGAAAGACTTCAGAAAATAGAAAAAGTGAAACAGTCTGTGAATTGCAGACGGATGATTGCTGTTTTCCTGTGAGTTTTGTCAGTTTTGGAGATCAGAAGCCCAGTTGCACTTTCAGCACAGAGCTACAGTTCCAAAGTCATCTGGGCTTATTTCGTGGGATTTGCCGCCTTTGGGGGAACCGATTGAAGGGGGTTGTTTGTGGGGCTGTGAGTGCATATGTGGACTTCTCCTGGGATTGGTTTTACTTATCACGCTTGGACATATCGGCATTTGGGGGAAAGAGGCTGACTTCGAGGCGGCGCGTTCCCATCTAGTTGTGATCCGGCCACTATCTCCCTTCCCTCCTCCTCGCTTTGCCTCCTGGCCTGTAATCTGATGCGTGTGCCAGATGTGGGGAGGTAGAGCAGAAGCAATCCCAGCTTTTAGACCATTTCACAGAGGGGGTTATTTTATTATATTTGTGGTTCACAAAAATTTTTCTTTGGTTTTCCAGAATGACTTGTATGGAGAGTAGAAATTGCAAGCATATGGTAATAGGCTAAATAGGATACCAAGAAATGCTTTTTGGAGGAAGGGAGAATTTTCAAATACTGATAAAATAAGGAGTGGTTGGTTGGGTTTTTTTTTTCTTCTTAAATCATGCTGAAGCTTGCACTGTACATAGATTGCTGGGTTTAATTCTATTTCCATTGGAGACAAATCGTATTCACTTCAGCCATGCCCGTACCTGCAGCAGAGAGCTGCTGCTGAAGGCTCTGGGGCACTAGGGCTTGGTGACGGCTACCACACGAGTTCGGTCTGGTCACACAAGGGCTTGAAACTTTCCTGCTTGTTAAAATACAGTGAACTGAAAACTGCTCTTCTCAATGCAAAGCAGCACATGCTGCCGTAGACTAATTCCTTCTGCAGTTTTCTAACCCCTCTCACTTAAAAAAAAAAAAAAACCAAACAACAAACCCCCCCACCAAAACAAACACATTTTAAAACACCCCCTACACATTCCCCTCTCCTACTGCCGAGCAGCCTTTGGCTCTGAGGGCTGGAGCCGCACTCGACGCCTGCCCAGACCTGCAGCAGCCCCAGCTCTTGGGTGGTGCTGCCCCAGCTCCGGCTGTGCTGGGCTGCGGGGATGTGGCCGCCTCCCTCCGCCCGGCCAAAGAGGGTGGGTTGGCAGAGTCACCCGATGCACCTCGACAGAACGTGCTGAGGAGTTGCAGTTGGAAGGTGGTAGCGGAATTCTGCAGCCTGAGGTGGTTGTCCCGTTGTGTTCGTGAGCTGGGGCTGTTTGCGTGGCAGCTGCTTCCCCAGGAATATTGCCGGGTTTCTGCCTCCTGTGCACCAGCTTCACGTAGAGACTATGGGTTTGTCGTACTTGGGAGGTGCAAAAAACCAAAAGCAACCCACTAGAGTAAAATGTGTCCTTAATATATGGAGTAGAGAGGAAAATGAATTAAAAAGATGGGTTTCATACTTGAGAGCGGAAGTGATTTTATCTAGTTAGGTTCTTTCATGTTCTTCCTGAAGTACAAAAAGGTATTGAAATGTTATTACCAAAATGTTGTTATTGAAATGTTGTGGGATTATTCCCACAGTTTCGCTGATGAAAATAGAAATCCATGTGAAGGACCTGTACTTCTCACAGCTATTTTGGAAATAGTAGACTAACTGGTTTTGTATTCCAGTAACTGAGGTGTCTCCAGCAGTTACTTCTACTTAATAAATACAGCATATGCTGCTATAAAATGTTAAACACCTTAACACATTCACCAAACTGAGGGATGTATTAAACTTTTAATATGCTATATACTCTCTCTCGATAGGTATATAAAATATTTACTGTATATTACCAGTGACAGTGGTATATACTACCAGTGACATGTGCTTTAGAGTGCTGGCGTTTCCTTCTTTTAAATCCATTATTTCTCACCACAGTGTACCAGAGACGCTCATATTCCTAGTCATTGCTGGAAACAAAATAGTTAAAATGTCTCTCCTCATATCGCTCAAAGCTGAGTACGAAGGTTTCCATTATGAGTTGCACAAAAAGTTCTTATCTCCCCATTGGTAGGTAGGTGAAACGCCTGGGTGCAAGGCGCACAAGCTTAGTTTCCTTTCAGCCTTATCTAAATATCTAATTTAGTTTCCCTTTGTGTGTGCTCTGACAAGAGCTATCGTTTCTTAGACTGCATCTCGCATACAGATTCAAGTAAAGCCTGATGGGCTTTTTCTGCTCCCAGCAGACAACGTCCCAAGCCTGGTGGGATCTCTCCAGCCAAGTCCTGGCTGTGCAGCTGGAGAATAAAAGGAGTAATTTGCCCATACGGATCTAGCTAAAAGAACTGGTTTTCCTGATGTATTTAATTTGCTAGTGGAACAGTAGAGAAGGTGCAGATTCAGAACTTTTTTTTCTTATCTAAAGCAACAAAATCAAGGTGAAATATTTCTTACAAGAAAGTGTTGAACTTGGCTCCCTTCATTTGTAAATAAGATGGGAACTCAGAAGGTCCCTGCTTCTGAGGTGTGTGTGATCTGTGAGAGATTTTCTCTTTGAAAAACTGCCCACACAGGTCATGGAGATCACTGGCTTTGCACAACGTACGGGGCATGACAGATACCTTGAAAATAAAAATAAATGTATCTCAGCACATTTGTTTTCCATAGACATGAGAATTTGATGGAGTCTGTGCTTTAGCACTAGAGAGGGAGATGGGAATGTGATTTCTGTGCCCCTTATTGGCTCAGGGGATGGTTCTGACCCCCTGAGAGCCAGTCCTGAGGCTCAGCAGGAGCACTGGTGGGGTGCAGATTAGCAGAAGCTGATTGGCACCAAGCACCAGCCCTTCCCATGTTTGTAGACGTGACCACTTACAGCTAATAAGCTTATAATAATTTCTGCTTAAGCACAGGTGGTGAAAATAGGAGCCAAAATAAAAGGTAAGGAGCTTTAATATGAAGAAGGTATGGGGGCAATTGTGGAGAAACATGTGCTGGGTACTGTGGTGATTGTAACTGTCGGGCTCCTTGGCATGGGGGCTCGTGTTCTCCCGGTCCTCGACGTGATCCTCCTGCTCACACGTCAGCTGTAGGGGATGGGGAGGCTGAACTCCCTCATTTCTCCATTTCATTAAAGCATTTCTGCAGCTGGGCATAGACACCAAGACTTCTGATGGTTTCTTGTAAAACCTGCACAGGATTTTTTTGATGACATATGTGCACATTTCGGTTTACTGTCTGGAGGAATCCATCTGCACAGAGGAAGCTATTTCATTTGATCTTCTGAATGATTTTGTATTTTGAAAGCTTAAAATTTCTCTACAGCAGCTTGCTTTGCTGGGGACAGCTTGGTTGGAAAATAGTACCTGCCTCTCTGACTACTCTGCACTTGTCACCTAAATGGAGTAAACACAGCTTGGAGAGGTTTGGGAAGAAGAGAGCTTTTTTAAGGGATTCCCCTTGAATTAATCCAGGAAAATTCTGTCAAATCTGCCTTTTCTTAGTGCATGCTGAATGTCTCCTAACTCCATTCCATTCTGATCACATAGACAAAAAGGGGTGGGTTTTTTTCACAGCGATACTTTGGTTTGTCAATAGCCAGATTTTGGGTTTACCTCAATTTAGCACATGCGGAATAAGGACTGTGTGTGGTTTGTGATTTTGGTGGTGTTTAGATTTTTTTTTTTTTTATCTTTTTAAAAGCTTTTTTCTGTAAAGGAAACATCCCAGTGGTGGTGTTAGTTAAATCTAGCTTGTAAGTGCTGACCTTCTATGAAACAGTGTTTGTACTACCAAATGTTGTAAGCCAGTGGTGATAGGTTTTTTTCATGTAAAATACGAATCTTTGGTTTGTTTAAACAAGTGGTTGGAAGAGACTAAACTCCCTCTGTGTCAGGTTATAGTGTTTTCTTTCTTTGGGAAAAAAAGAAACAAACACAATCAAAACAAAGGAACAACCCAGATTTTGTTTGTTCTCTTTCTTGGCTAACACATAAGGACCTTGGGTCCTACAACTGCTGCTTTTCAGAGGCAGCTGAACAGGTAATTTATGCAAGTTATATGCTTCCGAGTCCTCAGCAGTCCGAGGCAAGGTAAGGAGCCCATCCTGAAAAGTAAAGAACGTTCTGACCTTACTCCAAGAAAGCATTTACACGTAATCTTTACCGTTAAGGACAGGAATGGAGCCTTGGACTTAGCGTTAGGTAAGACAGTTCAGAGAACTGCAAGATTAAGTATTTAATCCAAAGCGTTATCGCTGTGGCGTTAACTAACAAATAAACTGTCTTCCGACAGCGGTGCATTCCCATTAATATTCTCACGTTGATGCATCACTCTGGGGCTGCAATTAAACAGCTTTCTAGACAAAGCTTTTTGCATGCTTATTTTTTATTGAAAGTATTTTTCCAAAGTTAAATATTAACACCAGGGAAAACACCCCTTTTCAGGTCATGAAAATAAAAAAGTAATACCTTAGGCTTCCTAGAATTTTAAATGTGTCTCAGTTCTGTTTACGTCAGTGTCGTGGTCTAACCCCAGCCAGCAGCTGAGCCCCACTCAGCCACTCACTCTGCCCCGGGGGATGGGGCAGAGAATCAGAGAAAAGGTAAAGCCCATTGGTTGAGAGAAAGACAGGTTAATAACAGAGAAAAGGAAGGGGAAATAATAATAATGATAAAAGAGCACACAAAAGAAGTGATGCACAGTGGGGTTGCTCACCACTCGCTGACCGATGCCCAGTCAGTCCCTGAGCCACCCCCCAGCCACCTCCCCCCGTGTTTTTTAGCTCAGCATGATGTCATTTGGTCTGGAATAACCCTTTGGCCAGTTGGCGTCAGCTGTCCCAGCTGGGTCCCCTCCCAGCTCTCTGTGCTCTGCCAGCCTCTGGCAGGGCAGCAGCAGAAGCTGAGAAGTCCTTGACTTAATGTAAGCACTGCTCAGCAACAACTGAACCATCAGTGTGACGAAGAAGATCGCCTAAATAAATTGCCTAAATAAAATCAGTATCAGAAGATAATCTGCTGGAGTACCTCTCTGTACAATTCATGTAATAGTTTACTACAACTGCTGCTACTTCCTTTAAGCTCAGTCTGGTGTCTCCTGTGGTCTCCAAGACGTTCTCAGTGTGGAAGAGGACAGCTTCGCTGGTCCCTCTTCAGCAGGTGTGGACAGGTCTGCCCTTTCCAGAGCGCTTGTACTCTGGGGCGTTTCTGTTCTGTCCTGGTACCGCATCCCTACAGTTAGCAACCTTTTTCCCCATGAATATGTTCAGAGTCCTGTATTTGTAAGGAGCTGACATCCCTTGTGCTTTCTCCTGAGTACCGCTGAAATTCAAGGTGGTGTCTGACTGTTTTCACAGTGGTGTTGTAGGTTGCAGCTGTAGTGCAAAGGCAGTGTGCCTGGTTGTCACTCGCTGCCATACCTCTGGTGTCACCTGGTGCTGTACACCTGGTGCTAGCCACTGACCTTGAACAGGTCAGTCTATTTCTGTGCTCATCCTGAGATCTATAAACCTCAGATAATAAAACTACATCCACCTTTGCAAAAGCTCTTTGAAATCCATGAGTAAAAAGTATCCCGTAAGGTCAGAACCTGAATTATTTATTGCTACACGACATGCTCAGCATGCAGGCTGTGGGCTCCTAGAAATCCTGTCTGTTCCTTTACCTCTGAGAACAGCGGTCGCACCTTCAGAGATCTCTTTAGAGAAGTATTTGTCGTATGAAATCTAATATAATCTTTATGAGTGTGTGATAATATTGAAACTTTGGTGTCTCCAAGGAATTGGTTTTGAGTGGTAATACCCAGCTTGCTCTGACAAGTGCAAATGAAGTTTTCAAAATAATAAATATTTTTAAAATAAGGAATGAGGATGAGAAAGAATAGTCAGAGGTGGGGGCAAGACTGGGTTTTGAACTGAGGGAATTAGAATTTCATGGCATCACATTTGTGGTAGGCTTACTCCAGGGAAGAGATCACTTGGCTTCCAGGTGATCACTAATACTTGCAGACCATTCCCATTCCCTAACATTTGAAATGCCAGCTTGGAAAGAAATAGATTTTTCTTTTTTCTTCCTATGTTTCCTAGGGTTTGTTGTAGGCTCTACTTGTCTTCTAAGTGTAGAAGGGGAAAAAAGTTGCATTCTCTGCTTACTATTTATATTATTTTATTAACTGAGGTATGTGTTATTCAGGATAAACTATTTATATTTAGGTAGCTATAGGTATAAACCACACGGAAGCAAGAATGGGCACCTTGCGAGGCAGTTAGGGCTTTACGCTTCAATGTGAACCTCTTCAAGTGTACTTGGCAGTCAGCAGGCACCTGGCATTGGTTCTGGAGAGCTGGTGTGCACGCTCCTGCTCAGATACGCTGCTTTAACCACTGGGCTTCTCTGTAGCAGGTTTGGCCTCTGAAAGATGTTCAGGAATGGTCTTCAGCAGGGTACGCTGAAACTACCTAGCACCGAGATCCGTGACAGCAACATACGCTGCAGTGCTTGGCCTTGGATCCCAGTCCCAGTACGAGGTCAGAATTGTATCCAGCTAAATCCAGAAGAGCCTTTAACTGTTTGGGGTGGGCCCAAACTTTCTCATGCTGACAGCAGAGGCAAGAGTGTTCTTGCACAGATTCTAAAGCTCCCCTGGGGTTAGCAGGCTCCTGGATAACTTGGGATTTTACTGCACGATAGGATGACGTGCAGTTTTTCAGCTGAAGTCACATCCAGTTGGAAGGACTGGGAGATGTTACTAGAAAGAAAATTGTGATGGAGAAGGGAAGCAGTGCTATGCCCAAGGAAGAGACTTTTGGAGAAAACTGTTCAAAGAAAAATTACTTCCGCACACCTTAATTCTACCGTTGGTTTAGAAGACTGTACTTTGAGGCCGTCGTAAATTGTCTGCTTAAAAGGAGCCATCTGCTCAGAAATATTTCCCTTCACGTTGCCTTCCATCTTGTTTCTCTTCCATTACGCTTTAGGCATCATTTTGCTCGTTCTTTGTATTCATTCAATACTTGCATCAAGCCCTCTTCACAGCTGCACAGTCTGAGGGCTCTGCTGGTCTGGTTTTTGTTGTCTGCCCACTGCTCCGGCTCCCGGAGTGGCCGCAGGCTGTACATTAATGCAGGTGATGCGTCCATATAGATTTACATACAGCGTGGATACTGACTGTGACGTGTTCAAGGTTGCAGGGATCCTGCGTCATGGAAACTTCCTAAGTACCCAACACCTAAATGGGCACTTTATCACTTCCTCTCCATTCCCCTTATCCTTCTCAGTAATCTCCACTGCAAACACAAGCGTTAGCGTTGCTCTTCGTAGGCGTATGCCCAGCTCAGAATTCCCTTTGCCGGTTTCTCCCCTTGTGTTGTGAAACATTTAAACTCATAATATTGCCACCACAGAAGGCTTTTTAAAACCTTGCTGTAGTGGAGAACAATGACATGGCATCCAGGGGCTTTCATCTTGTATTGCCTGGTTTTAATTGACCCTGGGACTTAATTCCCAGCACATCACTCATCGCTTCCACTGGGGCCTCTCCCCTGTTGCTGTTGTCAGCAAGAGTTCTCACCGTACCCCTCCTCGGTGCCATTGAGCACAGGCCTGTAGAGAGTATGTACAGCAAGCGTCGTCAGAATCCCACTAGATGGGAAGTCTCCAGACAGCAGGTAACGTTAGAAATGGAATCTCCCTTGGCTGGTAGAGCCACAGAATTGCCATTCTGTATTGGCTGCTTTTCATGGTTTTTAGAAATTTTTTGACTTTAGATATCTTTGCCTGCTGATCTGGAAAGGCTTATGTTTCTGGATGGTCATCCCTGTATGTTGCACCCACTCCCATGTAAGACTGAAAAACAGAAAAAAGGAGTTTTTTTGAAAAAAGACCTTTTAAGGAAAAAAAAAATCATTTTGCTGGCTTTAATACCTTAACTTTCTTTGAACAGTAACATCAGCAAACACATGAAGTGTCAAACATGCTTATCAAGGTGATCACTCCAGTTTGAGAGCAAAACTCCCTTTGCTATCAATTAATGTACATTCAGTTCATTTAAATTAGATTGTATCCACCCCTGTTGGGCTGTTGTCTGGGGGGGAAAGTGGCTGACCCTGAACCTTGGCTCTGCTGAGCTAAGTTCGAAGCAATTTCCTAAATCGGAGTGGCTATCAGAGTGTCTGTGTAGATGTTCCAAAACAACATCACCCCAAAGCCATGCCTCCCATCCCATGCAATGAAGAGAAAAATGAACATTTCAACGTCCAGGGCCCTGCGTGGCTTTATCAGTCAACATGGGCACCACAGCGTCATCGCTAAATCAGTGAATGCAAATGCCTGTCACGGAACAAAACCACAAGACACTCTTGAAGCGTTGCTCGGCAGGCAAGGCTGGTGGGCTGCCCTTGGCCAGCAGCAGTGGCTCTACGCTTGCCACTGAAGGTGGCCCCGGCGCTGTCCTGCTGCTTGGGTCCAGGCACAGTTTGGAAGGACGGAACCCTTGGTGCTCTCGCAGTGGCTTTGGTTGTCGGTTGGCTTGTGGTTGAATTTCTGACTTCTGAAAGCCATGTATGACTTTACATCCAGATTATTTCACAGATCATCTCTGTCTTCTTTTGCCATGCCACTGTTAAAACTGCCAGCAGAATGTTCTCTGCGAGGCCTTTTTGTCTCGCTGTGTTGCAAGCCCTGCCTGTTTGCTCGGCAGTTTTGGGAAAGAAATAGCCCAGGAGAAAGGACAGTTAATTTCAGGGACTCGAGTGATCTCTTCTCATAAGGACACCCTCTTCACTCAAGGTAAATGGCTTGTACAATGTTATTTATTATTACATTATTAACTGGAAGCTTAGAAAATGGGGGTTCTTAAGAACATGGGACAGGTAATTTGTAAAAATCTAAGTAGCTCATAAATCTCCTATTAAGAGTGATTTGCTAAGGGTTTTAAGAACTCGTCCCGCAAAGTGCGAAGTACTGCAGTTTCAAGATGAGTCAGTCACGACAACCATGCGTATGATAGATAAGGATTGGAGTCTCTTTGCCCAAAACAAAGCAATTAAATAGTCGTCTTCTTCAAATCTTGACTTTTTTCCTCATTTAACTGACCTTGTATCATCTCATGCTTCAGTACAACATGCTCAAGCCTCAGTCTTTTAAGAAAATTAAATGCGCCGATTACACTGATGATATTCTTGTTAGGTTAGGGGAAGGTAATGCTCTTGAGATTGCTTTTGTGAAAGATTTAAAATGTGTAAACGTGGTCGTGGCCGCTGATTTCACATTGCAGGAAGATCTGGCAGCCCTGCTTTTTGCAGCTGGTAGCAGCTGTAACGTGTCTGTCTTCGAATATTGCATCCCCCTTCAACTTACCATATCGATGTGCGATATAATGACAACGTGTGCGTGTAGGAGTTCTCGCGATGGGAGGGGATTTGCTGTATGTTCTAAATATTTCAGGTTAAACCGATTGAGCTGGATGTGCTTTCTGAGCCTTTCCCTTCAGTCATCCGCGTGCACCTGCCCTGCGGTTCACTTGGGGGAAGCCTAGCACAAACGGAGTTAAAGAGCAGATTCCTGGATTGGAATTCAGTGTATTGAGCTTTTCTCTTAAGAGTTAACAATAGACCCAAGTCCTGACTTGTTTCCTCCCTCAACATAAATATTCAATGCTCACCAGGCTGGGGTTGTGCAGCATTTCTGCTCAGAATTAGGTCTCTGTTAGCATGCTACATCTCATTTCTGCTGCCAATAATTACCTGCATACCTACACCTGCTGTTTCTGCTTTTAGATGAAGTGAGTGTTGTCTGCCCTGGTTTGGAGCTGCCATTTGTTAGTGCTGGCACTAGTAGCAAACCTGCACTTTTGTCAGACAAGAAGTAAACAAGTACAGTTTCTGCCGAACCTCTAACTGCCGTTGTTTTAAATATTCCTGAATACCCTGCGCTCGGTCACTGCTGCTGCACTAGCACAGTGGGGTTGGGTTTTATCTTTTACCCTCACCAAATAAAATTTGAGGTTCTGTAATTTTCACAGCACTTCAAGTTACATCTCAATTTTGTTGCATCAGCTGCATTCTCATCAACCTCTGTGCAAAAAGCAGCACAGACCAGTTGTCCTGAAGTTGATTTTTATTTCATATCAGAGTATTTAGTGATTTGATTGTAAATCAAATGATTTCCAGCTGCTGCTACTTTTCCTTTCACTTTTGTTTACTTGGTAGGCTGCAGCCTCTGGTTCTTGGTTTTCTCATCGAATACTGTTATCTCTGACAGCTCTTGTTCTCAGGAGTACTAGTGCCTGGGCTCAGGTTTTTTCATGCTTCTGCCTGATCCTGGTAGAAACTATCACCATGCTGTGGTTTAGCCACAGATGGAAATTAAGCACCACGCAGCCGCTTGCTCGCTCCGCCCACCCAGGGGGATGGAGAGGAGAACTGAAGAATAAATAAAGCAAAAGTCATGGGTTGAGATAAGAACAATTTGATAACTAAAACAAAAATAAAATATTATTACAGTAATTAATAATAGTAATGAAAACAAATATATCAAAGAGAGAGAGCTAAAACCCAGGATAAGACAAGTGATGCACAATGCAATTGCTCACCCCCTGCTGAGCGATGCCCCAGCAGATACCCACACCCCCAGGCCAACTCCCCCAGTTTCCATACCAGAGGACATCATGACCAGTATATCAGTGAAAACAGCGAAAGCTGTCCCTGCTCATTGCAGGGTGGTTGGACTAGATGGCCTTTAAAGGTTCTGTCTAACCCAAAGCAGGCTCTGATTCATGAATATCCCTTTGGCTCGTTCGGGTCAGCTGTCCTGGCCATGCCTCCCCCCCCCCCAGCAACTTGTACCCCTCCTCGCTGGCAGAGCAGGGGAAACGGGAAAACCCTGAGCTGAGGATAAGCACTACCAAGCAACAACTGAAACAGCAGTGTGTTACCAGTGTTACTCTCACCCTAAATCCGCAGCACAGCACCGAGCCGGCTGTGGGGAAGAAAATTGGCTGTCCCAGCTGAAACCAGGACACACCAGAATGCTTTAAATAGAAAAGCTAACTTCCTTCTGTCTTCCTTCCGAGCTTCCACTGATATTCTGGATGCTTAATAATACCAAAATTGGGGGCATGACCCTGCTTTGCTGTGCACTACATTCCTAAGGGTGAAGGCAAGAGGTCGATCCTCAGTGGGTGCTGCTCGTCCGTGTTCCCTCTTCAGCGCTGACTCTGCCTTGGTGCTGTTGGACGTGTGTGCAAGGCCTGGCTGGAGTGGATGACTCCATGAAATTAGCTTATTATTTGTTCTCACATCTGTAAAGAGCAACTGTCCCTGTATTTTGTTGCTCCTGTGTCAAGCTGGTTGTAGTCGGCAGTGTGTCCTGTCCTCCATGAGCTCCCTTGGAGGGGTGTGAGAGCCTAGAACACAGGGACAGGGTCTCTGTGTTTCCTCCGTGCTGCTCAGGGGAATGGGCTTTCCAAACGTGCAGCAGGAGGCTGCAGGCCACCAGACAACCTCTGGACACAGACAAGACCTGAGACTTTGATGACTTCCTGGGATGTGTTGACTTTCTCTTTGGAGAGAGGTCTAGGCAGAGACCTGTCTGTTCACCACCAGGTATGGTGGAGTAATTTGCCATCTCCTGAACTAAAGGCAGAGGTCCCAGGTGTGTTCAAACACAGCAGCAACTTTCTGTTTCAGGAGAACCACAGGCAGCGTACCGCATCTCGCTGAGCTCGCCCAGTGCTGCCGGTACTGCCAGGCGTGCTGTCCTGCCTGTTATCAGAGACCCTAACATTTCACCCAGTGATTTCTTCCCTAATCCTCTCCCTCGATTGAGCCATATGATCTTGTTTAGAAATGTAGTTGTTTCTATCTGAGACTACATGAATGGAAACCTGCCTTATCCTTGGGGGAATCAGTACGAGTGTGTTCTCTTTATTAACAATAAATATTTTCTAGTCTGACTTCTGTCTAATCTGTGGCTGGGCCACAAAACGAAGGATTAATGAAATGTAACTCTTTGAGAAAGCTTAGATGAACCTCTTCCACTGGATAAGATGTTAGTCTTATATGAAAAAATCTGCCGTGCCCAAATTAGTTCTAAAGATCGCCTGCTCATCCCCACATTCCTGTGAAACTCGTTTAAAACGAAGCAGCAATTCTGTCGTATTTGCTGCTTGATCAAACCAAGGAACCTTTCCTCCTCTGCAGGTGCAAGTTTCCCTATTTATATTCAAACTGGCATTTTCTAAAATAAATATTTATTTTTCCTTCCCTTCTTGCCTAGAATCAGCCAGTGCTGCGTTCCCTCTTCTGCATTCGCTTTATCTCTACTCTGTTCTTCACTGAGCGATCTTTTTAACAACATCTGTGCACTCTCACTCCTTTCAGTCTTCAGTGTGTTTTTTACTGCTCCAGTGACCCTTTTCTGTTACCTCCTTTCTATTTGCGAATAACTCCTTCCCTTACACTGTGATGATTTTGTCAGTGCTCACCATATTGTGTTGTATTTGAATTTCTTGTCTTAGGACTCCTGTAAATACCAGCAGTACAGTTCTGGCTGTGGTATCTGACTCGTATGCTCCCACTTTTTATGTTTTCCTTAGATTTGTACTTCACAAGTGAAGTATTTTGTGTGCCTGTTCTTGTGAAAGTTCATTTTCCTTCTGGTGCTTGTCTATTAATATAGTTTCTTGGATATCAGAGATGCTCTCTGTAATCTTCACAGGTTTTTTTCCACATTTCTATCATTTTCCAATTTCATCAGTATGCTCGATGCATTTTCCTTCAGCTAAGGAATTAATATGGAAAATGCAAGTGATAATTTGTTTTAATAAAAGCAAGTTAAGATGCAAAGCAGTTCTTGTTCTATTGGCCTTGAAGTTACGTGTAGCTCTGCACGGCGTTCATTTTGCTTACCCCGTGCAGGTATTTGAGATGGAAGGACATGCTTAGAAAGAAATGGGACAAAAAATATTCTAGTGTATATGTTTTTCTGCTCAATGTAGTGTATTATATAGTCTCCTTATGGAGCCAAATCGTCTCTTCCTGGACTGAGGATCTTCCTCCCAAGTTCTCTCTAGAGTGTGGCAAAGGACAGAGTGGAACAGAGGGTTTGTGCTGCTGCAGACGGGAAGGGGCCCCATTCCTGCCCCATGTCCAGCTCCTCTGCTGTGCCTCGGCTGTGGGGGTGGCCCTGGAGCAGGACCCCTGAGCCGTGGGCAGGGCTGCTGTCCAGAGCCAGGCTCTCCCAGGGGAGAGGAGCGAATGGAAAAGGTGACGAGGCTCTGCTGACAAAGCTGGTGTGTGGGGCAGAGCTGCTGTGTCCTCACCTTCTCCTCTGTGTTTTCCTAGGGCTACAACCCCGGTCCCTAACGCTGACATTTCCAGACTCAAGATGGTAATTTTATGATCAGTGTTGTTGTTAAGGAGAATGATCTGGTGTCATGGGAAGAGACGGGAGTGGAAAAAGAGAAGGATATAATTCTGTTTCCTAATCAGTTTGGGAAAGAGTTTAGGTACAAAGCTGCAAAAGTTCTTTCGCAAGCTTGAAAATGACTTGAGGATGCTTCATCCCCAGCTTGCTTAGGCAGTTTGCAAACCCCAAGAGAGCAGTGTCAGGTGAAAGGCTGCGTGGCTGGGGCTGGTTGCTGGCTGGTTGCTGGTTGCTGTGCTGCCCAGCACTATCGGAGGTGCACAGACCGGGGCAATAAATGGGATATCTGGATGCCATGTGCCCAGGAAACTGGGAGACGGTGCAGGAGGGGAGAGGTTTGCTCTGCTTTCCCTCTGTGAAGCACCCAGTCGAGGTGGGACAGAGCTCTATGTTTGTCCTCTGCTTGGCCTTCACAGGCAGGAAACCTGAACAGTGAGGATCAGACCTGCCTGGGGCTTGGCCTTGGGAGGGGAAGCAACACTGAAACTGAAGCTTAGAAGGTTTCACCACTGGGCAGTGCACTTAAAAAAAATGCTTAAGATGATTGTCAAGGTCCTGAGTTAAAGCAAGATAAACGATGTTACTTCAAAAAAAAAAAAAAAAAAAAGTGAGGAAAAAGGGAGGCACCAACACAGGAGGTTGCGGCGTGAATCATTTGTTATTTGTGCTTTTTTGTGTTTGCAGGGCAGTTGGGTGCTGGGAGGAGCTGAGCTGTAGGATGCTGCTGAGAGAGGGGTATTTATTGCAGCAGGACTAAAATTACAGGCTAAAGATTAAAGTTCTCTAGGGGAAAAAGAGTAATTCTAACATACCAGATATTCAGTATTAAGCGTGCTTAACATTCAGTTTAGTCTCCTACGACATGTTTATGACATTGGGGTGTGTGCCCCAACTCAGGCACTGCCTAAAAAGGTGTCTGTTCAGCAGCTGTGGTGCGAGAAGTAGCGCGAGCGCGTCTTCCTCCCTCGCCTCCACCGCCGGCACGAGGGGCTGCGCGATGGAGGAAGACGCAGAACGATGTCAAGCGTGCCGGGTTTGGGTTTCTGCGGGAGCTGTACCCTTGGAACCAGAGCGAGCGAGGGAGGGAGGGAGGGAGGGGAGCTGCTGTGCCTGCGATCATCAAGCTCTGCTAATGTAGCCCGGGCGCCACGTGACTGCAGAAAAGGCTATTATCTCAATGAAAAGGAAACTGCTTTTGAGAGCAGCCACCCAACAGAAGCAGGAGGAATTTTCGAGTGCTCCACCATGCTGGATTGTCAAAGGGGGATCTCTCTGATCAGCAGTTAGGGAAGGATTAGCGTGGCCAGTTTGTCAGCTGTCATTAGAAGCAGATGACAGGGATGATAAGCTGCTGTGTGCGCGCGTCCTCGCTCAGCATGTGCTTTGGTTTACATCAAGACGTAACGCTGCTTTGGGATAATGGAGAGCTGGTATTTTTAAGGCTGTAAATTTACTGGGAACTGTCTCCCTTTTTTATATTTTTTTTCCCTTTTTTTTTTTTTTCCTTCTGTTTTTAATAAAAAGCCAGCGTGAGGGATGGGGAATTTATCTACATCTTGATCTGAAGACGCAGAAAAACTAGTGAGATCTGCCTTCAACTGCAAAGGCTGGAAGACGGCAAGGTGTGTTTCTGAAGTGCCGTGACTTCATTGTCAGCGCTCTCTTTTTGCACGTATGTGTGCTCCGTGTGTGCGTCCTGGTGTCTGGATGGGGGGGGGTGAGGAGGGTGTTTGTCTGGGGGAGTGGGAGGAAGAGCTAATTTCTCTTTGAGTGAGCGGGTTTAAAGATAATGCTTCTAAATACCTAATACCCAAAAAAAAAAAAAAAAAAAAAAAAAAAAAAATTTAAATTTGATTCTCCGGGCTCTGTAGTTTCTCCTCGTTTAAAGGCTACAGGTGTACTTGTGCTTGCCTGTGACAGTTTTACGTGTTTATGAGGCTAAATATATCTTAGTCAGTGCACAGGAAATATTTTTGTAAGCAAGTTTTCTGGCATCCAGAATAATACACAAACCCATCCATACTTTCCCACTGTCAAGAGGAGGTGGAGCCCGAGAGTGTCTTTTTCATTGCAGTAATTACTATTCAATATTTAGTAATTTCTGTGCACATGAAAAAGGACAGAGTAAGTCAGACTGAGACATTTTTGCAATAAAGCTTTCTCCTTCTGACCAAAAGCTTAAGTAGACAAAACATTCGTCGTCATTATATAACTTTCTCTATTCTCTAATCTTAGTAGTTTTCTTTGCAAGTATGTGATCCCATGAACAGAATGACATTCAGTTAATCTTCAGACCTTGCATTTATCTCATGGTTATGCATGCTGATGTCATTAACTATCTTGGCAGTATTTACCTTTCTTTTAACCTTGGGAGAGCAACATCTCGTATTAAAAAATAACATCCCCTGGGAAGGGTTGTGGCCACTCGTGTGTGTTAGGTGAGGACAGGACGGTGCTCCCTGCCCGGCTTGGGGAGTTGCTACAGGCGCCTGGGCTTGATTTTCCTGTCACACAGAGCATGGAGCCCAGCACTGCTCTTCACCTGACAGCAATGATACCAGTCCCGGGACACAGGAAGGAAAAAAAAAAGATAAAATGAAGCGTTTGGGTCTGCGTAGGAGTGCTGGTTGTCACTTGTCTAGAATTTTGCCTCCGAAGTTGGGGGCAGGATTGCGAAGGGGCAGACAACCGGTCGTTGCTGCCGCTGCGCCGAGTGTGTTTTCCTGGCTTCGTATCGAGGTAGCAGTGGCGACTGTCATGCTTAGAATCCGCTTAATAATTAACTAAATACATACAGGAAATGCCCTCGTTTATTTTATTTAGGACTTTGAAAAACTCATGTGACTTTGAGATAGGAGGGGGAAGGAAAATATTATTGTTTTTCAAATTAATGTAGTATGTGTTTGAAGAGACTTTATTTCATACTGTGAGGGCAGAGCCAGAGATGTAAACAAGCTAGCGCTATTTATTTGCTTGTTCTCGCTGGTCCCGGTTTGATTGTTTTAATGGCAGTGTACCTACATTTTGATACAGAGGCCTGGGGCAGGCGGAGCGGCGGGGCAGAGGCTGCAGAGCCTGTCACGTTCGCCGCACCAAATGTCGAAGCCGCAAGAACAATGAAACTTCCTCTCTGCTTCTTGTGTTTTCTTCCTTTATTTCATTACGGAAGATCTAACGAGATAGCAGGGGCCGAGCAGTGCCGTCTGAAACATTGGCACCTATGTTTTGTAGAAAAATAGTTTTTTGCTGCTTGTACAGTCATCTTGATGCCTTTTGGGAGGTGTTCGGGGGGGAATTTGAACAAAATCAACCTTCTGCGTCAGCAGCGTTCTTCACGTGGCTCCATGTTCTCACAAAGCCCACGCTGGGGTGTATTCTTCCGTAAGTGATTTCTTACAGAAGTTTGGTATGTGGCGTGGGTCTGTGTATGTAGCCTCTATAAAAACTCACGCACCGTCTTTGACCGGAATCATTTTGTTTGCCTGCTCTTCAGAATTCTGTGTGCTGCTGCAGTCAATGAGGTTCCTCTGGTGATGTTCAAAAGGCGTTGCTCTCTTTTGTTTCCTTTTTCTTTTCTCTTTTTTATTGCCATCTCTGTAAGGTGCGATTCTGTGGAGGGAAGGAGGGAAGACATGTCTGCATTGCGAAACAGACCACGTTCTGAGACAAAAACCCTTGCCGGAAAGTCTGAGCTAGAGACGTACTTTGAAATATTTCACTTCACTCCAGAGTTCTTTGCACGATATTTAATAGCAAATGTCACTAGAAAGTCGACTGGCTGGTTACATTTTGCAGTGACATTTTATTTATTTACTTAGGCTAGCAACAGGGGAGAAAACGAGGGAAGGTGTGAAAGCCCTGATTCGCAGAATCAGCTTCGTTAATAAACGGGACATATTTGGCAGCACACGACTGTAGAGTAGCCCCGAAACTGTGGTGAGGAAGCCGAGTTGAGGACTGCGCCCGGGTCTGCCTGCCAGGCTGCCCGGGCCGAGCGAACGAGAAGAGCATTTGAGGGTGGATAATGACCCAGCCCGCGAGGAAATCCCGCCAGCGCTTTCCCGCAGCTTTTCCCGCTCGCTTGCGGAGAGCTGTGGCAGGCCTCCGAGGGTGCCCGAGTTGCACCGAGCGTTGTTGTTGGCAAAGTCTCAGCCGGGCCTTCCCCTGGCAGCTGGAGAGTGAGGGGCTGGGAAGGGCTGGCCGGGATCTGAGGAGTACGGAGCGTAGGAGGATGGCAGGAATTGGATGGCTGTCCTAAAGGAGAGCTGAACCAGAGGCTGACGATTAGCGCTCTGCCTTTGCAGCGTGTCTTGTGCCCGGGTCTCCTCTCTGCTGGTCCCATTTCCTCTTCTCCCACGTGCGCTGTCCCACACAGACCTCCTCAGCGTGCTGCACTGCTCTGGTTTTCCATGACCGAGCAACCATCTAACACAAGATTTGCATGAGGAAACTTTTGCTAGAGCCGTGTGGTAATAAAATGACTTTTGCTGTTTTTCCAGGTGGTCATTCCAGCTAGTTTTAAATGAGTGTTATTTTTTACTTTGGGGCAGCATATTGCAGGCTTCTGGTCAACTCCTCCTGTGAATGTAATGGGCGTTTCTCCCCCTCTTTAGTAACTATATTTCATTATATTCCAGAATTAAAAATACTTCAAATATTTGCTAATTCTTTCTTAGCACTTGTGGTTCTTCTTTACCATAAATGGTTTCTTTATTAACACAAGTTAGTTTCGGGTTGTTTTTTACCAAGAGAATAAAATGGCTGATAATGAACAGTCAGCTTTAATAGAGTCACCTTGTTTTCCTTGGGCCGTGGGACACACGGAAAGTTGTGTCAGGCCCCTGGAGTAACTTACGTCCTGCAGAAGAGAGAAACAACAGTTTGACATCTTCCTCTAGTAGCTGAGGAGGAAAATCCAACCTACAGTGAAGTCTCTGATAAAATTCTGATTGACTTGAGTTGAGTCACAACATCCTCTTCAAACTCCTGTAGTTTTCCCAGAGCATCATCTCTGCTGTTTGGGGAGCTGTGGTAATGCTCGTAGAGTGCTGCCTGCATGGGTGGTGGAGGCCAGAGGTATGTATGGATTTTAGGAGGACTTGGGCACAGCTGAGGATGGGTGCAGAGGGAGGAGGAGGGACGACAGCCCCTCAGCTGAGCTGGAACCACAGACTGTGAGGGACAGAGAGAGGAGATGCTGCAAGAGGAATCGTTCTGCAGCTGCCTCGTGCTTTTCCTGAGGCGTCTGCCATTAGCTTCCATGGCAGACTGGCCACTACCTGAACGCCTCTTTCGCTTGGCTCCTGCAGACCTGCTTGTGTATGTTTTGTTTGTGTATTTTACGGTCTGACACATACAACTGTGTGTATATTTATATATATGTATGTATATGCACACACTTGTCGGTACAAAGCTTGTTTGTGTCCACAAGGTGTTGGCAGCTGACTAAGGCAACAAGATTTTTACGAGCTGTGTTTTAAGTGCCTTACAATGAAAATTAAACTTTAATCTTCTTTTGTTATTGCTGGTTGCAGTATTTTTCCAAAGCGAAGGGAATAAAGACCGATGTGCAATTTGAAGTAATTTGTAATCGTTACGCTCAGAGATCGGTTTTTCAATTCCTGGATGTATCGGGAACATGCTTGATTGGGGTGTACAGCCTACCATGGACATGTCATTTTTATCAAGTCAATCATACTTTATAAGTGTTTGCAAGACACTCGTATGTGGCTCCGTTGATTTTCATGCTTAGTAACCGTGTGCGTAGTTAGTACTGTCAGTGGCTTTGCCAGGAGGTGACATACACCTAACCTACACCCGTGTTAAGTACGGAACTGCGATTCTGCACATTGGCAGATGACACAAATGTGATTTTCTATGCCCATAGCTGCATTTGCTCAAGAAGCAGGTATTGCACTGTTTTTTCTTTGAACTTCAATAAGAAAGGGATAATAAAATTGTTTCTTCTTCCCAACTCTCGTGCTTCTGCTCCAGTATAACTGGATCCTGGCAGGGGTACCAGTATCAGCAGGAAGCATCTGCTGAGGGGAACTTCCTGCTCCTGCAAATACAGGATAGAAATAGGGGCCAAACCCCATCTGATCTCTCCCATCACGTCTGGGACTATGTCCTTGTCACCAGAGCACCCTGAGACAGGCCACCTTGAGCTGAGGAGGATGCAGAGTTCTCCATGGGAGATCCTCTAAATTCATTTCAAAGGCAGAGAGGATGGGTAAGGCAGGCACCATACTGAAGATGATGGCTTGGGTAGACAACTTCCAGAAGTGGTGCAGGGTTCTGAATCTCGTGTGGGCACCAGCCACATCTCTGACTGACAGAGGTCATCAACATGAGGTCAAATTCACGCGGTAGCCAGCTGTTAACATTCCTGTGACCGTGGCCGTTTGTGGAGTTGTGTACCTATCAGCATTTATTTAACCTGAGTATGGAACTGCTTCCTGTAGGTACGTGTGAGTAGGTTATTCATTCACCATCACAGCAATGTCAAAATGCGTGGAAGTGCTTGAGCCAGTGTTTAGGTACCTTCCTGCAAATCAGCGATAACTTGGTGCTTGGAATTTGAAAGAATGGCCTGGAGTTTTGACATGCTTCCACTAGGAAGTAGTGATAGGCATTTGGGTAGAAGACAAGAATAAACTCTCTTGGTGCTGCAGCTCTGTGAAAATCAGAAACGTGAGTTCAATTTTTGATTAGGCATCAGAGTAGACACCTCGAGCTGGGCTTTCTGAACTGCAGCAGAAGTTTCAGTACAACCATGTGTTTTCAGAAACAGTATCTGCTCCGGGACTGAAGGAATATTATTCTGATGATGGGGTTGGAGCTCTGGAAGGAGCCCTGCACCATAAGCACCTCTTGCTGAGGCTCCACTGCAAGTGTGGGTTGCCCATCTCATTGCCCCTCCAGCAACGGAACGGAGATGGACAAGTGATGGAACTCCATTTCAAATGGGATAGGTCTGGCATCTCCGTGCATAGGTTTGGTATATCTGTGACTTACTGTATAGAGCTGATGTGGCACCGCGGTGCTGTTCACTGAGGCAGGTTACCCCACAGATCCCAGTCCCCTGAGCTTTTCACGAATGGAGTGTGTTCTATCCAGAGGAAAGAGGCTGGCGTTCGACAGGCAGTTAGTGGGGGGAGACTCCCAGGGAAGGCAGCCCGTGCCAAGGAGATGCGTGACTGCCTTTGGCCGTGGTGATCGGGTGTGTTTTTCTCCCTGAGACGGGCATCTTGAGACTCGCACCGAGCTGTGGCAGCTCCACGGCTGTGTCGCGTGGATGTCTGTGTCACACTTGCGAGGGTGGAAGGTGTCCCTGGGTTTGAGTTTTCCCATGGTGCCTTATGCTGGTCCGTGTGGTCGTTCCATGCTGCCCCTCTCCCTGGTCTGGTTCTCCCCGTGCTCTGTGGTGCTTTCTGGGGGGGAAGTTGGCGTGGGAATTTCAGTGGACAAAACTGAGATTGGCAGAGAGGATTCAGTAGGAGCTAAAATAGGTTTAACTCGCTGTTCCAGGAGTACCATCGACTGGAAACAAAAGCTATTTAAGTACAAAGTTTCCTGTAACATTATCCCTTTTCTAGGGTGTTGGATTTGCTTTGTTTATCAGCTGTGCTATTCACAAAGTCTTACTTTAAATCACAGAAGATTTTAAATCCTTAATGATTGTTAACTAATACTTCACTAATACTTGATAATTGTTCTTAATAATTGTGAACTATAAGAAAATTTCTGGATTAAACAAACATGTTATGTGGGAATTTGGACTTTCCAGTGACAAGCTTGCAGGCTCAGTAATTTTTGCAGACGCAGTTTGGTACTTATCAAATGCAGCCTAGAAGGTTAAATGATTTTAGAATTACTTCTGGGTTTGGTTTGGTTTGGTTTGGTTTGGTTTGGTTGGTTGGTTGGGTTTTTATTTGTTTGGGTTTTGTGTTCTTTTTATGTTTTGTTGTTGTTTGTTTGTTTTCTGTTTTGTATTTGGGTTTTTTTAACGTAGCTGCCCACCACAAACAAAAGTGACTGGCGTATGTAATGTTCTGGCATTGTATCTTGTTCTTTGATCTGTTGTTTTGAGGGGAGCTTTAGTGTTATTAACTACATTTCTTTTTGTCCTTGAGTATTAGGATTCAGAAACAATTCTTGATAGCAAGAGAAAGGTAGAATCCTAGCTGGAAATTACAACGCAGAGCCTGGAACATGTTTTTTGCAGTAGCACCACCTGCCTCCTCTCGGACAACGTTCTGGTGGAAACAGATCTTCTCTTCTTCAAAAGTG
The DNA here is from genome assembly GCA_024611175.1 of Megaceryle torquata. NCBI lineage: Eukaryota > Metazoa > Chordata > Aves > Coraciiformes > Cerylidae > Megaceryle > Megaceryle torquata. Next base: position 26,834 of record JANIJG010022297.1, on the reverse strand, counting down.
GATGTGGAGCAAACCTGTTAGATGTGATTTCTTTCTCAGATGTTTTTTCTCTGTTGTCTTATCAGAGCCTAGTCTTGCTATTCCTGGCATATTAGAGGTGGCTGACGCAGTCTAATCTGTAAGCAGCTGGGCGAGTGGCTCCGTAAGAGCCTTATCCTGCGGGAATGCGGGAGGTGGGAGCCATCCCGCCAGCGGGGCCCCGGGGGTCCTCAGACCTGCGGGTGTGAGCAGCTGAGAAACAACCCTGTTCTCCTTCGAGATTCAGGGGGATTTCACGGAAAGCCCCGTTAAATAGCAGCGTGTAAGACTGGACATTAACGTAGGCCATCTATCTGATTGTTACAGTGAGCGTTAAGGAGCTGCTGCCGCCCATTTGCAGCTAATGTGTTTATTAGACGGTCTTCCCAGTGGCATCTTGAAGTGTCTTTCAGGTAAAAAATTCATGAGCATTATTGGCTTTCAGGCTGCAAATGGAATATATCTTCTTCTTGCTGTCTAATACGCCACTCTAAAGCCATTACAGAGGAGTAAGGGAAACGATATTGTTGAGGAAGGAGCCTTCATCTCAAGCATTTGTTTATAGTCTGTTACAGCTTTTTGCAGGCTGAGCAGAAATGCGAGTTGTAGGTGTTGGGGCCAGTTTTATGTTCTTTGATACATGGGCTCCATGGTATTTGCTATCAAATTGTGTTCCTTCTAGTTTGCAGAATACAAGAATAAAGCAGAATTTGGTAAATATTATCACAAAAACCTTCTTTCAGTGTTGCCTGTCACAGGCTTTCTTTCAAATGGAATTCTGTCTGCTAAATAACAAGTGTTATTTTCAGGCAGAAGAGGCTACAGGTGCACATCAAATTTTAGTACAAGTCCTTTAAAGGTGACTGGAGTTTTTCAGCTCACTGCTACCACCTTCCTTGGAGAAACTCTGATTTCTGTCCTTGCTTTACACTGCCTGGCTGTTGTAGGGTGGCAGGGATTTTAGGTAGTTTCGTCTCTAGTGAAAGTGATAGTGCTGTTTCAGGAAAAAAGAAATTAAAACGTAAATTAAACCAATCATTGAATAAATGAATTTGGTTTTTTTTGTGTATTGATATTAAATATTTTATGATTCAGAAATGGAGCTGGTGAAAAAAGAGTTCATGAGCAGAAAAAAAATGTGAAGAATCAGAAGTTGCATGTGACTTCCAGCTTTTCTCTGGCTTCTACCAGAATTAGTGCTCCACGGGGTACATCAGTCATCTTGAAACCGAGACTGAAAGCTTCGAGTCATGAGAACTTCACAGGAAAAAGTATGAATTATACTGGATGTTTGAGTTTATAACTGACCATGGGAATATAAACTGGTTAGATTTTTAAATTGGGCTCAAACTTTTCACTGACTCATAATATTGTTCAGAAAACAGTGGTTTTGTTTGTTGCTCGTAGAAGAGTGACTCTGTTGCTCAGGTCTGTCCATGTGGGTTATCGGCACTGCAGGGACGCGCGGCAGCGCCGGGAGGGCGGCACGCAGCACCGTGACCTGATGGTCCCTGTGCGCTGCTTTACCTTCGCTCTGCTGCTTCTGGGGTTGAAATAGCAGCTATGAAGGTGTAATCCTCGTTTATTCTTTAACTGCATTTGTTAGGCGTATAATAAATCTGACAGTTTAACAGGCCTTGTTTGGAAGATGGCCTGCCCTGATAAGAGATAAAATGCACATTATCTTCTTCTGCGTAGACTCTGGATGATTACCGGGATTCGCTGGTGCTGAGGGTCGGTGCTGGGAGGTTTGCTCCGCGTGCCGTGTTCCTTCCTGGTGTTTGAGAGCAGAGGAGATGTCACAAACTCACACAGCTGATGTGTGCCAGACTTTTTCCTGCTTCCTCCTTCATGGGGCCTCTGTTTTTCTTTTTTTCTCCCGTGTGTTTTATTTCTGGGTTTACATTGTCGTGTTTTCTTTTCCTTTGAAAGATGATTGTCTTGTAAAAATATGTTTACTGTTGCTTCATAATTAGGTTCAGTCCGTCTGTGCACTTGAACTTAGAGCAGTTGTTGCTGGAGGATGTGAAGGAGGATGTGCTGTCACAAGAGCAGAAACTTTTGTTTTATTACCGATAACAAGAAAAAATGAATTTAAGCATCTTCTAAGCTCTGTCATTTCGGTCTCCCAACATGTGGTAGAAACTGGTCAGGTCTCAGTGACTGGAATTATTAACATACGCTGTCCAGGGGTTTATTCATTTAATTTTTCAGCATTTGCAATTGGCATCTAACAGCTGGAAAAATTATACAGCGATTTTGGTCTGCAACTATTTTGGATGCTTAGGCCTGTGGTAGTGAAATGGAGAGAGGAGGAAAATACCCTTATGATGTTAAATGTAAACACAGTATTTCCTTACCTGAGGCGTCCTGTTGGTACAAGTCATCTGTTGGAGCCTGAAGTGAGTTCTTTGGGTAATGTTAGTAATAATAATTCTGCTTCTCTAATCATCTCTTTCCTTGTACAAAATGCTGCAGCGAGTGTGTTTTTCTTTCCATTGCTGCCTTGCTCCTCAGTGGTGCCCCATGGAATTGAAGCTTGGCGGGGCATCTGAGTCAGCATTAGAAGTTCAGCTCTTCCTTATTGTTGTAGGGGTTTATTTCTAGGACAGATGGAAAAAAACTTAATATATATTGAGAAGAAAAATCTGCTGCCACCACTGAAGGCACGATACTTATCCCAGAGTGGGATGTGGAGTTTGCGCTGTGGAGTACAGCGCAGCTCCCGCACGACCCTCACACTGACAGGGGCAGTGCTGGTCCCGCGTGAGCGTTCGTTCTGCAGGACAAGTTCAGCTCTGTAAGACGTTTCCTTTCAAATAAAAGCTGGTTCAGTTCAACATCTGACGTATCATGGTGCTATTTTATTCATTAACAAACATACGCCTCCGTCTCTCCCTCCTCAGTGTAGCGACTTCTGCTGGGTTTGTTTGTACTAATTCCCAGTTTGGTCAATACTTTTCCTATTCTATGCCACGCTAAACAAGCCTTGCCCGCTTTTTCATGAGGTTTTTTTTTTCAGAGGACATATGGTAGAACTGACACTACATTTCCATTTCTTCTAAAGCATTAAATGAGCCAAACTGTTCAATTTCTTTCTTCTTTCTGGAAATTCCTGCAGAGATGTGTAAAAAGATCAGAGGGGCAGGATGAATGCTGCTTTCTCATCTAAGGTAGTTCCCTACAGATGAGGTTTATTGGAGTAAAGCTTTTGAGCCTCTCACTTGTGATTCTACCTGCAGTGGCTTCAGTTTTGAATTGACATGTTTCCAGTAAAAATTCAGGCTTCAAGTTTTGGATTTCTATTTTCTGGTCTAAGAAGCTACCTTTGTGGTTCAGGAGCCTAGGAATAGCTAGAAAAACTTTAAAAGATCCTAAATTAGCTTGCAATAGAATAATCATATATCTAATATTGCAGTTTTGTGTTTATTATAAAGCTATTAGTAATAATTAATAATGAATAAATTTTGAGATGGACAAGTTAATGTGTGTGGAGACAGGGCAGAACCTACAAAGCACTATATGCAGTTTAGCAGCTCCTGACCCACAGGTGTCTGTATGTCTAAAATTAATCTATCGATTCAATCTAAATTCATGAGGTTTTCCCCTTCTCACTCAAAAGTTTCCCGAGTGCTTACTCCTTGGTACTACATCTGCCCAGAAGTACTTTCTTCTGAAAAATGTGGGTTTGGTTCCTTGCTTACACCACATTAACTCTGTAGAGGTGCCTAGACCCTCCAGAGATCTTCAGTATCTTCTAGTAGTATGCTTGCATCTTGAAAGTGAAGTAGCTCATGGAAAAAAAACACTGAAATATCTGGTTTCCATTTAAAAGACATGATGAAACTGTGGCAGTGCTCACCTCTTTGACTCTGCTCAACTGGCTGGAGTCATTGCTGAGGAATGGGAGATGGACGTCTGACACCCTCCTCAGCCTAAGGGGTTCAAACCTCAACCCCATGTGTCCAAAGACCACGTTGAAACTACTTACCCGTGAGTCTAGTGCTGTGGGGTACTCGCCTAAAGAGTCCTACTGCACTGCAAGAGGTGATTGACCGTGACCTCTCTGCTTCATAAACAGCCAGTTTTGCATTGTTTGTTTAGAACTGTTTCCTATGTTTAATAAGGAGAGAAGGAGGTACTAGTTTGATAACAGTAATACCACTTTGGTTCCCTTAAATATAGAAGGATGAAGTTCAGGTGTTTGTGGTGGGAAGTTCATTTTAATGTGTCCTCCAAAGGCTGATGCTGCAGTAGACCTAGTGGGGTTCCTGCAGAATAGCACCAGTGTGCATGCAAGAATTCAGCTGTGCATTGGTGGAGCTACTGATGAAACTTTGGTTCCCACAAAAATAAACTTCTCTTTGAAATAAGCCTGGCAGAACAGGTGGGAAAACAGTCAATAACTGTTCCTCCCTCCCCAGGAAAGAAAAGCAGAACAGTTTTGGAGGGGGTGCTCCCTTTAAATGCTTACCCTTACTACTCCTGAGGGAGAATGTTGAATGTTTGACAGGTTTTCATGAGTTCTCAAGAAAAGTCATTTACTGACTTAGGTTTCTCAGGTATCACTTGGGAAGCATAAGAAATTACGGGATTCCCCAGCCTGATTTTTCTTCTGAACTTTAGGTCACCATCTGAGTCTGGCTCGGAAATCAGATGATCTCAGGAATGTACAACTTTCATCATGCTGATGATTTTTCTTACCCTGGTCAGTGAAAAATTTAGTCATTGGAGCAAAGCCCCAAGCACAGTTCCAGCTCTGCACGGACAGAGACCTGGAACTGCTGTCTCCTCACATCTTCTCTATAATTTTTGTCACAGTTTTCTTGATAGCATCTTGCTCCTTCCTTTTGGCAGGATTTCCACGGGCTGTGTTGCACTGAGTGTAATAAGCTTGTAGTGTTTTAACACGTGATAGCTTGATGAGGTAGATTATATGTACAAGAGTTATCAATTCCTCAGTGGTCTGTCTCTAATATTGACAGATGTTCTGTGGCCTGTGCAAGCATTACCTTCTGATGTTTAACTGGTGCTGCCTGTGGCTGGGATACGCGCTTCATTTCATCTATTCTGATGTGTTTTTCTCATTGTGTGGCACTGTGGTTTTCCTTTCTTTCCTCATTCAACCTTGCAGAATTGGTATGAAAATTCAGCCACCCAGGCACAAAATGTATTTATCTATTTGTACATAACCAGTAACAATTGAAGAGATGATAACGCTTTGCTTGGCCACCACGGATTTTCTTCTGATGAGGTCATAAACAGAGTGTTTAATGGTACCTTTCAAACTCTATTTCAAATGATAGATTTGCCAAGTAAAAACTGAGTTGAGCATGGAACAAGAAATGTGGAAATATGAACAGAGAGCTCATGACTTTTCCATCATAACCCTTTCTTGTACTTTCTTCCTTTTAGTTGCTGATATGTGTTCAAGATGAGTGGGATGGGAGAAAATACCTCTGACCCATCCAGAGCAGAGTCAAGAAAGCGCAAGGATCCCGATCAGCTTGGACCCAGGTCAGGCCATTTACATCTGAATGTGTTGAAAGAGAAAGATTCAAAAGAAATGTTACATGTGCACATATGTTTCAGTTAGAAAATGACAAACTTACCATTCTTGCAATGAGAAGTCGGTACCAAAGTACTCAGGTGCGGTACCTCTGTGGTGTGTTTGGGGTGGTGGGTGGGGGCTGTTGTCTTCTATCAGTGTTTGTTTATTGGGTTTGAATCCAGAATAGTGCAAAAATACCAAATTTTGGTGATAATATAGGAGCTGTGTAAAAATCTCTCTTGGCTAATTATTTCAAGGAGTCTTCAGTCGCTCATTCTAGTGATTTAAGATTTTTTACCACCTCTCGTACGTCATAATCAGGGACCTGAAAAACACTTTTTTTCTTTCCCCAGTTTTACAGTGGTTGCATTACCAGCACAAATTTTAAAGCGTGACCACTTGTTCACCACTTTTTTCTTCTGATGGTCTGTCAGTTTCACAGTGAGGCAGGGGGTTATGGATTGTTTGCTTTAACTTTTTTAGCTGTTCTGTTTTCTCACACTGTCCCTGTATGATGCTCTTTGGATTCTCAACACCACGTGGAGGGATACCTGTAGATGTTCAAATCCCACTCTCCAGTTAATTTTCTGTTTTGAATTTCAAATTCCAAAACTCTTTGAAACAAAACCATGACTGCTGGGAAAAAATAAATAGTCATCTTTAATGCCCCTTTCCTTGTGCCAGAGGAAACCTTTCTGCTTGAGAATCTAGTAACTTAGGTTTTTGTAGTGAGCGAGGGCAGTTCTCTCTGGCTTTGTTAAACTACTTTCAAACCATTTGCAATCACCTTTTTGCTGGCCAGAAGGCAAGCAAACTGGCATTAGATGTGACATTTTTATAAACTCCTCTTTCAGCCCTAAAAGAAGCACTGAGAAACGCAATCGTGAGCAAGAGAATAAATACATAGAAGAACTTGCAGAGCTCATTTTTGCAAATTTTAATGACATTGACAACTTTAACTTTAAACCTGACAAATGTGCAATCTTGAAAGAAACTGTGAAGCAAATTCGTCAGATAAAAGAACAAGGTAAGAACACGAACTCATTAACGTTGAATATTTTCTGTGTTGATTATTTATTTACTTTTGGCAAACTCGATAGTCTCTTCTGCTTTTCTTTAGCAAATTCCCAGTTTTTTCATTAACCAGTAATGCAAAATGCTGCCATGTCATGTGAACGGAGCGTGTTAAGTTTTGTATTCAGTATTTTTTTCTAAAATAAGCTTCACAGAAAATTCAGAAATTGCCGAGAGGGAAAATCGGTCAGTGCTCCGTGTGCGTCTAATGGAGTGAAATCGGTTGTGCTTTTTCAAAAGTTAAACTAGCAGATGGCTTTGGGAAAAAAAAATAAATAAAAAGATCACTTGCATCCTCCTGGATGGATGGTGAATCCATGCAGAATAGGAATAATCCAGGAGAGTGGGGTATGAAAGTGTTCTGCATCCCCCCCTTTGGCTTTCTTTGTTGGTATGAATAGATATTGTGACTAAATTATCTGCGTCCCTTAAATGATGACATCATATCCTCAACTACAATAGATTTGAAACTATTCTAATCTCTGGATAGGGTCCTGTTAGAAATGTAAACCAGAAAACGTGACAGTTTTCTTCCTGTTCTTTGTCTAGAAGATTAGTTTTGCATTTCTTTCCTTTTGATATGTTTCCTATTTAAAGAAAAGACCCAAATCTTTTAGAAACTTTAAATTTTTGGAAGTGGGTTTGGTGGCACAGGTCTGTCTGGGCAGGTGTGAATGGCACTGCAGGTGTTTGGGGAGGTTCAGATTCTTACGGTAGATGTGCTTTGGCTTTAATGTAGAAGATTGCAATCTCTTTACGGACTGTTTAGAGCCATTCCTTTGCTTCTCAAACACTTTAATTAACATCTTTCACATTTCCTCTGGGAAAATAACGCTTCCTTTGCCATACTGTACGTGTGAAGTTAGGAAAGTGCAGGTGACTTGTTGCGTACTTCAGATACAGATTGATTGCTAAACCAAGTAGGTAAGTAGATCTGCAGTTTCAAGCATCATCCCGTTCAAAGCTAAATGGAAAGTGGGAAGTGTCAAATTGTCTCAGCTGCCCCCAAAGTAGTCTTAATGGGTTAATCTTTGGGAATGTTCCTATTTCTCAGCTTGTTCTCTTCTTATTGCTATTGGGCTGCCATCATTTTTTTAATGGATATTCCAGTGAAGTTGCCACGTCCCATATTAAAAGTGTCCCCCATAACCTGGCAATGTCTCTGTCATCAGTTTGTACCTCGCTGGCTTTTGAGATTTTTTTTTTTTTTTTCTTTTTTTCTTTTTCCTTTTCTCACATTCAGCTTTGGATTTTTGTTTTGCTGTGGCCAAGGGGCACATTCTCCTTATCCTTACCTGAGAAGGCATATGGACAAAAAAAAATATGTTTTCCTGGGAAGCAGGTGCAGAGGAAAAATCTGTTGGTGCTCTTGATGATTCTCTCAGCAGATCTAGAAAATCTGTTTTGAAAATCTGTCTCTGACATTTGGCAGCTTTGGCAAATCCAGGGTTTTGTTGTTCGGGACCAATCTAATAAAACCAGTTCTCATATTGTTATAAAATGGTCACATTCACCAGACCGGGTTACATGTAAATTACTTTTAAATCATCATGGGCCAGAAATGTACCGAAGCTGAATGGGCACTTCATTTTCTGAGCTCATGAATTTTTACTGCAAAAACAACTGAAGATACAATTCCAAATACAGACTGAAATGCTGCGAGCACTGTTCATGTCAACAAGTAGAAGTAGTTTGCAAACCTTGAGCGATAAAGGTAGTAAATTACTCTGTATGATGTTGACTTGCTGCACAGGGTTCTTCAGCAGAGATCAGGCAGATTGTCTGATAATTGTTTGGGTCTTGGCATCAGGCTCACGGCTGGGACAGACCAGACTTCCAGCCTAAGGGGCAGCGCAAGACACTGACACCTTCCAAGGTGGTCATTAATAGCACCTCAGGATCTAGAAACAAAGATCAGAACGCTTGAGATTACTCCTTTAAACTATTAAAAGTTGGATAGCGGTTTCTACATAGAAGCTACATCCATCTGTTACCACAGCACCTTTCAAAGGCTGTTCCTTTTCAGAACAGTTCCAGTGACAGCACTCTCCAAGCGCAGTCGCTCCGGAACAGGCATTTCATGAACAGATAGGTCTCAGCTGTCGTGACTGTTCCAGCCCCACAGGCAGTGCCGTCCACCTGTGTGTGCTTCTGGGGGGACGCCACGGAAACCCTGACCCCAGAACAGCAACAGATCCAACACCGGGTGACACCGGTGCTGTCCCGTGTTTCTGCAGCAGTTCATCACCTCACGCTGGGAATCCTGTGCTTGTGTCTATGCATCCTTTACAGGCCTGAACATCTAGGTTGTTCCAGACCTCTCCGATTGCTTTCCCACTGCCAAGACATGTTGGAAGACCTTTACAGTGTTGAAACACCTGTACTATCTGAACAGTATCTATTTCTAAAACAAGGTTGTAAAAATAATACTATATTGGATAAAGTGCCATGAGACTGAGGTTAAAAATCCATATTTCCCTATGGTTAAGATGTTCTGATGCTTTTTAGTGCTACGCTAAATACCTGTAGGAGGAAACTAAATGAACATCCTGAAACTCCTGAGCGGTTCCCTGCTAACATGGGCAGGTTAAGGCGGCTCCGTTTTTATGCAGCAGGTCTGCTCTACATTCTTCAAAACCAGATCAGATTGAATCGGTAAAAAATTTTTTGACAGTTTTATTATTTAGAAGTTTTAGTAAATAGGTTGGGTTTTTGAAATAAGTATTAAAAATTCTTCACAAATTTTCTTCTTCGTCTGTAAATGGAGTTGCATGTTAAGGTCTAATTACTCACAGAAGCACAGTCAGAAATACCTTGTAAAGCCACTGAAAGTAACAAGTTTTGTGGCTGCTGCTGAGGTTTGACAAGGAGACTTTATTCTGGGTTCTAAGGATGAAAATGAGGAAGGAAGAAATTCAGATTGATAGCCATTTCCCACGTCAAGCTTGCTGGGCTGGTAGCTGGAAAACTTAATAGATTTTTTGCTGTAGTAATACTGTATAATTTAGGATAATATCCTGAGCTATTTTATATGCAAATATATATTTGCAATACTGTATCTGTTATCTGTGTATCATTTCTCACAGTATATGCTTCAAAGATTCCTTAGTTGTGGTATGCTAGAGATTTGGTTTATTACAATTTGAGAGCAAGTTATAAATACACACGTATGACTGAATTCACTGGAAGAATGAGAGATATTTGGAAGATGTCACCATTGCACGTAGTTCTAATCTGGACTTTGAAATGTTTTCAGTACTTGGGAAAATGAAGACCACTTTCTTCACAGAATCTGAATTTTCTGCTGAGGACTTTTACCATATTATCCTTTTATATACTTATTGCATATTTCTATTACATATGTCTGTTACATATTTATATGATACGGTGTATTTGTTACATTCCACCGCTCGAACATCTTCTTGTTTGGACTTTGAAGCCTCCGTTTCTTCATTCTCTAGTTGTGCTTTTACCCTCTTCTCTGGATGTCAGCAGCGCAGGGGAGGCACAGAGGACACTGGGGGTCACCTGAAACTTCTTCATCAGTTTCTCCAGCGAAGCAGAGTCTCCTCTGGCCCTTGCAGCAGGAGTGCTGAAGGACGTTTAGCCTGTATGGATTTCAAAAGAAGGCTTGTTGCTAATCATGTGTATCTGCCTTTTCTGGTTTCACTTTTGACAGCAAAAGCAGTTTGTGCCTCCCCGTAGCAGTACGACCGTGTATCCCAGGGTCACTCCAGCAGGTAGGCTCTTGTTGCCTCCAGCACCAGGATGCTGGTGAAGTCTCTGGCTGAAGGAAAACAGCACGGTCTGGAAGCTGGGATGGGTGTTACTGTGGCTGCTGCTGCTTTGACTTTATCAGACCTGAGTTTAGATTCATATTTCACAAAGTATTTAAGCAACTGCCTAACTTTAAGCAGATGAGTAATCCCTCTTAAGTCAGTGAAACTACTTAAAGGTTTAAAGTTATGTGCATAAATATCTTCCCAAATCAGGATATGAAGACGAGAGAGTGTGTGCAAACTGGGGCTTTGGTTGTTGGGTTTTGTTTTGCAAATATTTTAGTTGGTCAATTTTACTGTAATTATTATTTTTTTATGTTAATCATATTTGAGATGGCAGGAGATTTAAAATTTATGCTGTTTTTTTTTTTTTAAAGGAGTTTTGCATGGCTATTATTATTATTTTTATGTGCTATACTTTCACCTTGATAGGATTTTAAGACAGAATTAAGTGTCAGAGGAATTTCTGCTGTGAATTCAAGCAATTTATGCAGAACATTTACCGAAAGATCTATTACTGAATTTGCTTTGCTGTCTCCTCTCCATACAGCTGAGAGTTTTGCACAGAACGTGGCTTTGATCTTCCTCTGTACATTGTAAAGCTTTTTGACTAAATATATACGTTGACTTTTTACTACTTGCACACTTCCAGAGAATACTAATTCACAGAAGAATTTAGACTGGTTTTGGGACTGTCAGCTTCCTTTCTGGCTCTGATGAGAAGTCGTCAGTAGCCGGCAGGTGTGGCAAGTGGGAAGTTCCCTGGGTTTTTGCTTTATCGTGCTGGAGCTGTGGGCACGTGGAGCAGCCAGTTTAGGCCTCCTCCTGAACATCAGCTGCACAAACAGTTTTCTGTGGATGCAGCATTAGATTTTCATTACTGTGAATTATGAGAGGAGTAGCTGAAGACGCCTTTATGACGTATCGCTGTGTCCACCCTGGGCTCACACTGCTGAGAAGAGTGGGGGGGGTTCAGCCTGCAGAGGAGAAGGCTCCAGGGAAACCTTGTTGTGGTCTTTCTGTACTTCAAGGGCACCTATTAGAAACTAAGCTTTGACTGCAAGTTTTGGCTCACAGTTGAAGAGAAACGCAATGTTTACTGCTAACTGTTAAGATACTGGTCTTTTTCAGGTAGAAATAGTAATTACTGGTGGGTGTTACTGGAAAACTTGCTTGTTGGTTTAGCATCCTGCTTGCATTTTGCTTTTCTTTGATCTTTATTTTGTTTTCTTTCATAAATTACAAATGACCAAGAGTGAAAATCTTTCAAACTAGTGGAACATGGCTGGTTTTTTATGTTCTGTAGCTGCAAAGATGGTTGCAATCTATGAGGCCTGTCATTCCAGTATTGGGAATGCTATAGAGGATTGAGCTGCTTCTTCCGTATCCAACAGGCTTTGGGGGATGCGTCTCAAGTGTTCCCTCTTTGTTCTTTGCACGAATATTTTCATTAAAGTTTTGGTTTTGTTACTTTAATATTTAACAACCAGAGAATGGTCTGTGTACTTCCGGGACTGTAATAAAAATGTCTTGTATAAGAAAGATGGAGACATCTCGGCCTGAAATTTTGGATTTTGGGGGCTACCTCCTTGCAGACAGAGTTTTGTTTGCAGGCTGCATTTCAGCTGTCACTGAGCACTTTAGACTTCAAAACTTTACAGTTGTTCTCTTGCAGTTTATCATGTAATCTCTTATGAACTGTAAACATCAGAAATGCACTTAGCAATTTTGGGAAAAGATAAAATACAGAAGCATAGCCTGACATCCAGCCCTCCACAAGATGAACTGAGCTCTCGAGGCAACCATTCCTCACCAGCTGCTCTGTCTTCAGAGGTGTCTGGTCAGTAAAAATGTTGGGCTTTAGGTGCTAAAGAAGAATGGGGGTCTGCTGATCCAAGTTTTGCTGTTTGTAGCCCCTTGCTGCTGGAAGGTGTGCGGTGCAGTGGGCTTTAGATCAGTGCACGCCACGTGCTGATCTCAGCAGCATGTACAGCAAGTACATGAAGGAGGAGACTTCATTGTTACCTTGACTGTCTCTGTGGAGCTTAATTTATGGAACAGCAAATTAATTTACTGAGAGCAGTGATGATACTTCAGTCAAAATAAGATCATCTATTGTAAGGAACCCAGCTTTTGTTACACAGCTTTTATCTTTCCTTTGCAAAGACTGAGTCTCGAAGAGCAATAATATGGTATTTACTCACAGCAGGGTGCAGGGCCTTTCAGACCCTGGTCGGATCCTGAAGGTTGTGGATTCGCAGCACATTGAAGAGCTATTGATCAAAGGCTCCTCTGTGTTCAAACTGGGACCAAGATAATTGTGTCTGTTCTAAGTCATGCATTTATTTATTTCTGTAAGAGATTCTGCGTGTGGACAGTTAGAAATAGGGGCCCTTGAATGAAGTGACTGAGGATGTGACAAACAATGACTGCTTCAGCTTTCAGTTTCTGTTGTGAAAACCCCCAGTGTACAACTGGGGAGAAAACTGTAGACTGAGCTTTGAAGGATGACGTGGCAAATGATCAGTGATTTGCTCTGTCGTGGACACTGTTGAGGTTCTGGTCAGACAGATGGTTAGAGAGCCAAGACATCTGTGCCTCCTGTCTCCTTCCACTGTCAAGGGCCTGTTGGCACATCTGTGCCTGTTTAGAGGACAGTGGGTGCTGCAGTGTGTGCCCTGCCGCTGAACGCACACGCTCTCCCTCTTCCCTCTGGAAGCAAACCACTCTTCTTTAGCTCGCACAAGATCAGGGCAACTGTGAGAAGATGGAGACAGAAATGCAGAAATTTAATCTCTGTTAAAGTAGAAAACTCGCAGAACATTTACTTCACAGCTGGAGGTGCTCCAGATGTTGCTGTGTTATCTGAAATAGTGCCCACATGTCCATGTGGTAGACGCAGCGGGTGGCACCTCTGTTCATCCCGAAGCAGAAGGGCATGTCCCTGCAAACCTTGCTTTGCTCACAGGCAGGCAGTGAAATGGAGCCACATGGCCTGCCTGCCACAGAGGGCTCAGCACATGGAGGCAGGACACGGCCCACCAGCTGGAATCCGTGGCCAAAGCTCATACATAAGGTGCAGATCCTTCGTGGACAGTTAATGGAAAATTGAAGCAAGTTGATGAAGAAATTGGTAGGTTCTATCAGCCCTCCAGAACAGGTTTGGGTGTCCTTCAGAATACCTCCTAGAATACAGTGGAGGTTCCTGGCGTGATGCAGGAGTCACTGGGTGAAACGGTTTGGGATGCGTTACAGAGATCCAGCCAGTTAGAGTGGTCCCTTGTCGTCTTAAGATGTGTGAGCAGACAGAGCACTAGCCTTTTACTGGTGCTTTTTCTTCTGAGGCACAGTTTCCTAGAAAGACTTGGAACAACCTGCAGTTCCCATCATCCTTCTGAGGGAGATGTCTTCCAGAGGCAGGTTATTCTATGTCAAGTGAGGTCTGGGCCTATGTTCAACATTGAAGAGGAAGTGTGCTTAAATATAACAATTGATTCACTGGAAAATGAAAAAAAAATAGAAGAGGAAGAGATATCAAGGTTGTAAATTCTAAATATAGGTTGGAAAACTCAGAGGGACCCTCATTTAGATTTTTCCTGGTTTGTTTGCTTTGGTGTTGGGTGGAAAAATATTGAGGTATTTTGTGCCAATAACATAAAATTCTTCCTGTCTTACTTCTTCTGTACAAAACCTTTCACCTCCTTAGCTTGGAGGAAATATTTTAATGTTTTGAGTTTATTTTTCTATCTTTAGTTATTTCTTAGTATCCCTCTTGACTTTTCTGAACAGAATGCTCCCCATCACTAGCTGTCAAAAGGGGTATTTTGTGTAGAATGGACTTTCTTGGTAATTCCCTATTTCTCTCTATTCTCTTGAAGGCCTTTGTTTTACAGCCTTTGCTGTTTTCTTTCCTCTCATTTTTAATAATTGTCCTGCATTTTGTTTTCCATTGCTTCTCCAGTTATGGTCTCTTGCCTTCAGTGTGGCTTTAGCCGTAATTTTGGGACCAGCATCACCATACCTGTGGCAGTTTCATTCCATCCATGGTTGTCTCTCTGGTCCTGTGTTTTCTCTTAGTGCTGCGGTAAGAAATCATCAAATAGTTTTAGGAAATGTGATAAAGCTTACTAATGAATCCTTGAGTGTTACACTGATTGATATCAAGGGTTATTGTGGTTACTATTAAGCTTGATAGTCACCATCTGTCTAGCTGCTAGAGATGCTGATGTTAACTGGGTGTTCCAGTGCAGCTTGTCACACTATTGTACTTAAGGTTCAAATTGGAATTACATGTTTGCAGTTGGCTATCTAAAATGTAGAGATGCCCACTAAGCTGCCTTTTTTTCCCCCTTGCTTTTTTCTACCACCAGTACAGGCAGAGACACCGGTCCATAAAGCCTTTATTAAATATAACCTGGGGAGGATATTGGCTCTCTCAGGGTCGTCGTCAGTTACGATGCAAGAAGACTCTTCCCTTTCCCTGAGCTCTGTGGCAGTCATGGGCGTTGTCATTCCTTCTTTCTTTGAGACAATGGGCATATATCCTTTATCTCAACAGCTTAAACCCTTGCCAAGGGTGGCAGTTTGGTTTCTTTTGTTGGTTGGAGTTCTTTTGCTTTGCTTTTTTTTTGTCTGGGCTTTTTTTTGTGTGTTGTTTTTTTGTTGCATTTTTATTATAAGGCCTTTGGCCCAGCTGTGCGGATGGCTGAGCCTGTTAGATACGTACCTCAAAACCCGCTATGCTTAAATGTTTAGGCTGGGGCAGGCCCATAGTCCTGCAGTAATGACAACTATTACTCAGAAGGTCTCTCCTGTCAGTGCTCTAAGGGGTGAGGTGAGGAGCAGGCACCCCTGTTCCTTTCTGCAAGCGAGCAAGTAAATCGCAGACTGGAGGAAAAGGTTCTGGATCCTCACCTCTGGTCTGCTGCACAGGCTGGGCTGCAGAACCACTTCGCCAGCCCCGGTGCTAAGACTCAGACCTTGATCCTCAGCATTCCCTGGCCAAAGCCCCGTTTGTTTGGTGAGCTCCCAGCCTGTGCCGCCTCTGGGGCTGGGGGAGACCAGCACCCGGCGCCCACCGCCACGACATGGAGCATCCCTCACAGCAAGCTGCTGGTCACCTGCGGGTAAGGGAACGGGGTGTAAGGCAGGTCCAAGCTTCTTCTCAGAGGAGACCTGATAAAGCTCACTGAGAAAACAGAGAGAGCAGTCCTGTTTGTTTTTCATTATTTTTCACTTATGGATTATGCTGACTTATTTAAGACGAGGTGCTGATCCCTGCTTCGTGACTCTGAAATAGCGAGCAAGGAACGATAACACCTAATTAATTGAGCTGTAAGTGTGATTCAGTCTGTTGAAGGGAGCCCATTTGTACCTATCAGTTCTATTAGCACACATTTTAAAATTTAATTTAAATTAATGTAACTGAGATTAAAA
Organism: Megaceryle torquata; assembly: GCA_024611175.1. Classification (NCBI taxonomy): domain Eukaryota; kingdom Metazoa; phylum Chordata; class Aves; order Coraciiformes; family Cerylidae; genus Megaceryle; species Megaceryle torquata. The sequence continues at coordinate 10,976 of JANIJG010022297.1, read as the reverse complement.
GTGACTTTGTCTGGATGTAAATCTTAGCAACAAGATAAGTCAGATTTTTCTAGGGCAATGAAAAAAGCTCTTTTAATTTTAGAGAGTATCTTAAATGATACGTGTTAATACCACCATGGAAGGGTGTATGCTATGTGTGGACACATGCTGTGTCATAGCGTACCACAAGTCATGTGGCCACTGTAGAAATATATGAAATTAATCTTAAACACAGTTCTTTAAAAGATTTGGGTTTAAAAAATCTTTTAAGTAACTAACAGCAGTAAACAGCTTCTTCTAGGAAACTTACGGGTTTTGTTGTGCTTTCTCTCTAGTAATAGGAACGTTTCTGTTTCTATATCGACTTAAATGCTTGGCTGAGGCCATGGATGGTGGGTTAGAGAAGCAAGAAGGTGGCCCAGCTTCTATTTCTGAGCACTAGGCTATTATAGGAAGAAAACTTTGCTTGTCCTTAATGATTTAGAGCTTTTTCGTAAAAGATTTATCTACTATAATCTGGACTATTAGAAGCAGTAGGAGCCTTGTTATCCATGTTAGCATGGACACATTAAATTAAACTTGTTTCTGCTTTTCCTTAGCTGTCTTCAATTATCTGTGCTCCATTTTGGCCTGCACTTTATTATGAGAACTCTTCTTTTCCGTGGGCTCGCAGGGAGCCCGTGGTCCATCATATTTCTTCTTGGTCGCCATATTAGGTCTCTGGAAAACTTCTGCAGTCGTCGATGGCAGTTTATAACAGCAAAATGATCTTTGCCTGTTGCTGTGAATGATCTGGTGTGTCACAGAGATTTATCATCAGCATCCTAAAATAAAGAAGATATTTTGTAATCGCGGTGCAGTGGCATTTGACGAGAGGGAGTCATCTGTTTCCTCTTAGCGCTTGGTTGAGTACATAAGAGCAAGGCTCTGAGAGATGGAGTCTGACTGGATTAATATTCCCTTCCAGTATGTTATTTTGGCCTAAGTTCTGGAAACCTCTGAGTTTCATTAGCTTGGCAATTGCATCTGCAGATTCTAGTCTAAAGAGTGTTAACACTCATATCTTTATTTTCAAAATCTTGCTGGTGTTTTTACGCATCAAAGAACCAACTGGAGAGCTGTTAACTTTGGTGAAAGCAACATATTATTTCTGAGGTGGTGATGGAGCCCTGTTTTGAATGAAATTATCAGATCCTGACATATTTCTTGTCTTTGAAAACATCAGCTCAGCCAAAACGTTAAAGAACATTGGGCTCCCACCATTTAGACATTCATATTAATACTGTATTTAGAGATGAATTATCAAAACAAGATGAGGTTACTCATTAAGCAAATATCTAACAGTTACAAAATTATAAATGCCAAAAAATACAGTAAAACTTTCTGTCCTAATTCAGCACATACCAAAGAAAATAATTACTTTGTTAAACTGTTGATGCCAAATATTTGTATCTAATATTTCAGTGCAGAGTTAGTTTGCTTGGCTCTTTCCTTTGAAATTCAGCCGTATTAATGTAACAGATTTTAAGTCACCGCTGATGGGCGCGCGGTGTTTGCTGTCGGGTGCAGCTGAGTCGTTTACTCGAGTGTTTCAGAGTCATCTAGATACTGACAGAGGCAAAACGGTTTCCTGGATATGTACATGTTTGTGTGTACAGCTGTAGGTACGTACATTTGAATCTGCTCATCTGATTCCAGAACAGGGTAACAAGCAGCTGATTGAATTGAGGGTATTTTTGGGTAGGGTACTGATTGCCAATGTGCTTCATCCACCATGTGTACTCCTGCGTTGTCCAATTGCTGTATTTTAGGCACTTACAAAATATTCCAAATTATGCTGCAACCAATGAGAGATTTGAGATTATTCCGATTACTGCACATTCCTAGGAAGTGTAAATGCAAAAAAAACCAAAAACCAAACAAAAAAGCCCCAAACACAACCTCCCCCCCAAAAAACCCAACCAAACAAACAGAAACAAAACCTCAGCATTTATAAAGGCATTTTAAACCTGTGAAAATTATCAATTCTCAGCACCATCCTGGGCTTTGGTCTTTTGTCAGGAAGTCTCCCGGGCAGGCAACACCTTTGATGATTAATTTATTCCTGCTTTTTCTCTAGACAGTCGGCATACACTGGAAAGACAGTGTTAGTGGTCTTTTTGGAGAAAAAACAAAGAATATAGCCTAAAAACACAGGGACATATATCCACGGATTCGATTTGTCAGTTTGCAAGTTAAGCACACCCTTTCGTTGTGCAGAAGAGCGGATGTTGCACCTACATTGATTATTTCAATAACCTAAGACCTGTCTGGAAGTCCTGCAGGGGCAAAACTGCTCCCAGGTACATTGCTTTCCACTGTTTTTGAAAACCTCGTGGAAAAGGTCAATGTTGCAGCGTGTCCAGGGGTTCAACAGGTGGTGGCTGGGATGGAAGCTTAATTCCACATTCGAGAGATGGAAAACATCTTTCTGCTCAGAATGTGGTAGTTTGATGTAACCTCACGGTTTAAAATGAGGCCTGGGGTGAGAAATAGTTTCTAGATCTAGGATTGCTTTTAGTCTTCGTTTGGATTTCACTGAAATGGTAGGATGACAGTTCTCCCTCTGTGTCTTTATTGATAAATAAAAACACTAGAAATAATCTCAGCAGGGAAATGATTTCACTTGCTGTGTTGTTTTGTATTTTCATTGCATGCTGGGGGTGGATCAAGCCGTTGAGGATGTGGGGTCCTGCGCAGGGCACTTAATTCAGTTAAGCAGCAGCAAGTGGGTTGTAATTCTGGGTTTTGCTTCAGTCCCCAGTCCCTAATTTACCATAAACTAGTGACCTTCCGAGGGAGTCTCAGGTGTGAATAACACCTGCCGCTGCGTTAAGTAGATAAATCTGGGAATATTAGGAATGTATTTCTGCCAGTAATGCTTTTTCTGTAAATAACATTGTCGCTTTCAGTTGCCACTGTTAAATCCAAGCATTATCAGCCTTTGGAGAAGCCATCCAAGTGTATTTGAGAGGGTGAGACTCAGCCTCAGTGCCCTGGATGGGGCCGGCCAGCTCCTGGCAGGGCTGGGCGGGTGGTGGATGCGGCGGCAGAGGGAGAACGGAGAAGAAACCAAGGAAAAGGTAGTAAAGTGAGACTGAAGTTTATTAACACAGTATAGTTGAATGCAGTTAAAATACATATAGAGATACTAGGTTTCTTTCTGTCCTGCAGTCAAATATTATTCTTGGTGAGTTCAAATTCATTATTTTTGTCCTTGTTCCAGTTTAACTGAGCTGGGGGCAATTATTTCTCAGGCAGTACTTGTTCCAGAAGTTGTACTGGGTGACAAAAACGCTGACTTGTACAAAAGAAGAATGATGGAGAAATGTCAGAATTATTAAGAGAAATGAAACTAGTATTAATTTTATGTATTGTTACTTCCGTTTGTTGCAGTTCCTAAATCCATCATGGGTTTTCAGTGCTTGTTTTACTTTCAGTGACCATGAACATTTTATGCCCTGACTACTGCTGAATGAATTCCACTGAGTTCTGCTACTGAATTCTCTGAGAGCAGGCACGATGCAGAACTCGGAAGCCTCCATGGGAGTTTTCCAGGGGCTGGGCCAGGCAGGTGAGCGGGTGGGTGGGCGCATGGCCCTTCTGGGGCCCTTGCAAAGGGCCAGCCAAGGGTTCAGCACCCAAGCCGTGCTGACCTGAGGGCTCCGTTCGTGTCGGGGAGGTGGGCAAAGCTCGGAGAGTGCTCGCAGCGAGTAACTGCTGAGCAACAGTGCAGCTGTGCTTTTTTAATATGCACTGCAGGAGATTTCAGCAGCCTGATGATATATCGTGCATTAATGTTGAAAAGATAAACACATTTGGAGAGCACAGGAAGGCCTTGTGTTTTTATGTTAGCAGAATGCTTCCTAATGAATAAGAACGTGCTGCTGGCTTCACAGAGCCATATGGCAGCTTTTCTAATTTTAGGTTGGTGCAGATGCATAATTCTCCCTTGTTTTACCTCCTAAAACCTTCCTGAGATGCTGTGTAGTTTTTCCTGTAAGACTTGATCTATAGTTTCTGGGGGGGTGAATGTATTCGGGAATCTCATGGCTTCTGGACAGTCGAATGATGAAAGAGCAGCCTTGCTACATAATCACCTCCCGAAAATAGTAGCCAACTTTGTTGGTAGGGATGGGATAAGCTGCTCTTAAAAGTGATTGCTGAAACAGTTACTGTTTCTTAGGTCCTGGTCATCTGAACTCTGACTTGCTTTCAAGGAGAAAAAGCTACTTGTGTGGAGGGAACGGGGCAAGAAGCGCGCGTGTGGGGCTCCAGCTCCACGTGAGCCGGGCTCGTGGTGTTTCGAGCTCCACAGAGCAAGGCAGAGCTGCGTTCCCTGCGGTTAACCGAGCGCCAGAATAACTTACACCGTCCTCACTGCTTCGCTTCAGCGCGTGTAGTGATCCAGAACCACTCGCGTTACCAGACACAGGCTTTTTTTTGGTGGTTTTTCTGTTTTTATCCAAGCCGCTACATTCGAAGGCACTTCTTGTTTAGCCTTATTCGCGTTCAAAGCCCCCCGTCCCTCGCCACAGCCAGGAGCATTGCTTAGCAACAGTCCTACACTGATGTTATTAAATCTCATGCTTAGAACTGTAATGTCAACTCCAATTTAGCAGTTTGCTACGTATACTTCCTACTAGATGTTAACCTGACTTTCTAATACTATGTCTGCCTGTGTCTTTGGCCAGACTTCTACTGTTTCCTTGATTGCTTGTTTGGATTTTGTCTTTTGCACAGCAATTCAGCAGAGATCAGCAGGACCACGCAGGGCAAGCTTACTCCCAAATAGGAATGAGGCAAGACAGAAGTGGTTGGCTAATGCATAGAAAAAAAAGGGAGCAGATAAGTTGTTTTCAGGTCATCTGCAGTGTAGAATTTAACTGCGTGTTTAAATGATAGGGCGTTTACAGTCGCTTTCGAGCGCTGTTGCTGTTATAAAGATCTTTACTGATTCGTGTTCAGAGCTGAACTTTCTGGAATCCCTTATGATAAATCTCTTTATATTTCTTACCTGTTTATATTTTACCTGCTTATATTTTTTACCTGTCATAAGTGAGGGTATAGGATTCGAGCTGGGTGTGGCACTTCAACAGCAATTCCAGAAAATTGTGAAGAATGGAAATGATACAGGGCACTTGAGAAAACCTGTTGTAAACGGTATTGGACAATAAACTTGATTCTGCCTGGTAGAGCTTTTTTTTCTCTGGAGCTATTTCCTCAGCAGTTGGCAGTGCGCGGTGCTGCCCTGGCCAGGGTTTCGCCAGCAGCTCGTCGTTGCTCCTCTTGTTCTCTGAAGACCCTTAAGAGTTTCTCCTATCAGAAATCGACTGAATGTGTGTTGATGCAAATTTGCCCTTTCATCTTTGTGCAGTCCCTACGGAGGCTACAGTTTTGTTCTTTACTTTGAAAATGCATTTTGGGTTTGCAGTGAGCATCGAGGGGGAAATATTTCTGTAGGAGGTTTCATTGAGGAAGCTGGCGTGGGGCTTGAATGCAGACCAAGAGAGCTTTCTGGGGGTTCAGCCGGCCCTGCCTGCCCACCTGCAGGGAGGGAGGGTGTGAAACACAACCCAGAGATGGCGATGCCCGTCAGGAGGGCTTCTGAGCCTGCCGTCAGAAACCCAGAGAGAACTGGCACCAGTGTAGCTGGGAGGATGGAAATCGAGGAAGGGTTCCCTGGGAAAAATGCAGCAGGAGACTTCAGACTGTTGATTTTAGCTTCTCTTTCTCTGGCTTGCACATTTCTGTTCATGTAGAGTGATTTCACAAAGGTTTGCTTTCAGAACCTGGAATGAGCTTCCAATAAAGCTCGAGGCCTTCCCCCGATCAGTTTGTCAGAAAATATTTGCGAGGGTGTTTTTTGGCCTTCTTTCCTCTGTATATTAATGTAGAAAAGTAAATACAGTTTATGATCACTAGGAAAATGCCCAATTGAAAATATTAATATGTATTTTAGTATATTACTGCTTATACAATTGTAAACATACCCACAGTTTAAAGTCTAAATTACACACATCACTAAAATGCTACATAATTGGATGTTATTTTCTTTGTAGTATCTCTCGGAGGAGTGCTTCTATTTTATTTCTTTTTTTTTCTCTCTCTCTAGGCTAAACTCTTAATTGAGCAGAGCTAATAATTATTTCATGTGGGTGAAGTTTATTCTGCTGCTCTGCCCATCCACCCCAAATCCCCCACTCTGCCCAGGCACCCCAACCCCCCCGCTGTGCCCAGCTGCTGTGCCCACAGGGTGCTGGCAATGCCCGGACAGGGCATCGCTGTTCTGGGCAGCGCGAGATCAGGCACCGTCTCCTGTTCTCCGCGTTAGTGGCTGCCGTGGAAAAGCCACGGCTGTGGTTAGTGACGGGGTAATCCCGGTGATTCCCGTGGGGCTGGGGAAAGGCTTCCGAGAGGCTTTGCAAAGGTTGGGCCTCTGCGGCTATTTTCCTAACCCCTAACATTCAAAAATCATTAATCTAGTGTAGAAATAATAAACTCTCTGTGTTTGCAGGGCCCCCAGTGAACCTAAAAAAAGATAGAAGTTAAAAGAATGAAAAAGTAAGCTTTGAATTTTTGCACCACTACTTCAGCCCCGAAGCTGCAACTGTTAAGAAAAACAAAAAATACCAACTGGCGATAAACGCAGGGGTGTTGTTGGTGCTAGAAATTCATGTGTCGGTTGTTGGTGTTTTCCAGCCTCCCCACAGCAAATCCTTGTTCCCCGTTAGCCCCACGCGCCGTGTGACTGGAGATGTGCTTCTCGAGGTGTTGTCCAGCCAGGCTGCTGCAGGGTTTGCGCCCGCTTTCCCTGGGTGTGCTGGTAGAGTCTTCACCAGAGGCTTTGTAGTTGGGTCAAAAATGGACAATTTATTGCATGGTTGAACGTTACTGGTAGCTGTGGTTTACAACATTGACAAGTTACTGCTGGTCCTGCTCTGAGGATGTCTGGGGGGGGGGCATGGCTTCCTACAGAATGTACAGGGACCCCTGGCCTGAGTGTGTAGCCTCTTCTAAGCTCTCCGGCCACTTCTGACACAATTAAGTCTCAGATCCAATTATGAAGTCCATCATTTTGGAGCCCTTGTGGTTTATGAAGCTTTCCAGAGCACCCGGCCAGCCGTGGTGGGTAGCGCAGTGAGCGGGGTCACCCTCACCGGCAGCGGGTCCCAACAGCATTTACGTGTGGTCCCCATTCCTGACACTTTTCCCCGAGCCATCGCTGTGCTTGTTGCTCCCTCAGGGGAAAAGAGAAGCATCAGTGCAGAGGTGGAGAGGTGATGATGGACAGGTGGTGATGGAGTGGGAGCACTGGGGGGCCAGGGGTCCCTGGATGGAGGAACAGGGAACCAGAGGGGAAAACAGCTGCTCTCAGGGATGGCATGTGAGGCATAAGAGGTCCTTGGGCTGACCTGGTGTTGCAGCTTGTCTGCTGATTACCATTGTAGTAATTAAAAGCTTTCGCCTTTTTCCTTGTGTAAAACCTCATCTGTGCACGTAGAGACCAGCTGCTTTTATAGACCCGTTACTGGGGGGCTGTAGGAACTCTGTGGTTGCAAGAGTGAAAACAATCTTCAGCAACTGTTCCGTGTTAGGTGAAAAACAGTCGGTAGAAGTAGCGTTTGTAACGGGGTGAGGTGAGGAAACGCCGTGTGTTGGCTGCTGAGAACAACCCCGTGTTCTCCGGGCGCGGGGAGGGGGAGGCAGGAAGCCGGTGTCCGTATCCATTAGAGTGTTTTGCAGTGTGAAACCGGGGATCACCTCGTGCTACCAGGAACAGATGGGAAACAAATATCACCGACTTTATGAGAAGCTCAGCCCTATTTTTAGAATCTTTCTGATTTCTTTCACAATTTTTAGAACATGTTTTCAGTGTTGTATCATCATATGGTGCCAACTCTGCTATATTGTACTATGGGAAAGATTGTTCTTTTTTTTTCCGCGTTGCACCTAATCTCTGCTTTTTGCCAAAAGAAGAAAGAAGGGGCGGGGTGGGGGGGAAGAGAAAAAAATTCCACTGCAGTCCTCAGTCCAAACCAGAAATAATTGGTTTATATCCCAGTGAGCTTCAGTGGCAGAGGAGGGGTTAATGTTATTTCTTTCTATCAGGTTCTGCTTATCAAAGTGATTTAAAATTATTCCACTAGTTGCAATAGTCCATTTTTGGGACAGTTGTGTTTCACCGTTATTCGCAGTGGTGGTGTACCCTGTGTGAACTTACCCTAAGAAGGCAGCTGAGATTTTCGTGGCTCTCTTCTCATGAAAGCGAGAAGCGGTGGAGACCTGGGCTGAGCCCGTCTGAGTGAGCAGGGCCTGTTGCCGGCAGGTGGTCGCTCGGGGGCTGCCAGGAGCGGTTCCTTTACGCTGTGTCTAAGCAGCACGTGCTCACTCAGACCCTACACCTCTGCCAGGGGAAGAGGGAGTTCAGAGGAGCTTTGGCTGCAGCACTGCAGACCTACAGACACCGGAAGACGCTGCAGACGTCGGGATGCATTTCAGTTTGTATGACTGATGCTTTTAATTCTCACTGAAGAGGGTGATTTTCCGAAGGGCCTTTGCTCCATCTGCACATGGTACTTTCAGTAGTTCCTACACCGAGCCTTCTTCTGGGTTATTGCTGGAGAAGGCATAGATCCTTGTTACCATCATCTCAGTCTGCTCTCGTGTTTATTCAAGTGATCTATTGCATAATATTAAAAATAAAGAATCTCTGATTTTCATTTTTAATGTTCTAGATTTCCATATAGCCCTGGTGATTGTATAATTGCTTGGAAAATAATAAAAGACTGTTTTCAGCATAGAGCAGCAAAAACACCCTCGTTCCATTAGATTATAATATAGAATGTTTTGTATGGCAGTTTGAGTAATTTATTATTCATCCCTTAAACACCAATCTCATTCTTGAGCAGAAGGATTACTCCAGTCCATTACTTGGCAGGAATTAGAACCCCTTTTGATTTGAAAGTTCCAGGGTGTATGAGCATCCTTTACATTCGGAGCTGGGTACGATCTGTGACTGTGTATAACATCTTGTAACTTGTGCTGTTATGTTCCCGAAACCTTAAATTCTTATTTTCTTGCCTGTAATCTTAAAATGCAGCACTTGAAATTGTATGTTGTTTTAATAACATATTGGTAAATAAGGCAGTATGAAAATGATGTGATAGTAAACCCATGGGTGGAGAAGACATGGGAACAGCAAAGAGACTGCTCTTTCTCAGTGCTGGAACGCTAGATCGTAGACTTACGCTTTTCCTTCTAAATATAGCGGTCATGGAAAAGTCGTGCGGCTTCGGGCTTCGCGTGCTCTTTTAGACCAGCCTTTCTCTTCACCTTGATCCTGGCTTTTGCTTGTTGCACCTTCATGGGGAGCTCTCCTCCTTGCCCAGTGTTAGGTCTTGTCGTTTAGAACAGCAGAAATCTTTTCATTTGTGTCACACAGCTTCAAAACTGAGAAGCAATGTACGAGTCGTGCCTCTGTTGAATCATTATGGGAGACTATTTAACCTCATTTTCAGAGTTCATGCACTGCAACTGTTCTGCAACTCGTCTCAAGATGCTGTGGGTCTGATGGCTGAGTTGGCGGGCACCACTCCATCCTTTAACACACTGTTTTCTTTATTGCAGAAAAAGCAGCAGCAGCTAATGAAGATGAAGTGCAAAAAGCAGATGTATCATCTACGGGTCAGAGTGTCATCGACAAGGATGCGCTTGGACCAATGATGCTTGAGGTGAAGAGCATGGAATTCCTTTATTTAAGCCAGTTCTGCTCCCAGTAGGAGGAAGAGCAGCATGTAACAGAATGAAACAGCCCAGTCTGGGGTTGCTGTCCACGAATGGCCGAGGGACAAGCCAGCCTGGCTGCTCAGGGTTGTGTCACTGGAGAGCAGGCAGCATGTTTCTGTTGGTTTCAGCGATGAAGTTCCTTTAGCCTGGGGTGGGGAGAGGCAGAGAAAGATGATTCTGCTTTTCTGTGACACAGGCAGCCGAGGGGCTTCAGCTGGCAGCGAGTCTTGGGTGTCTGCAGGCGTGTTTTATTTGTTCTAAACCACCACAGATTTGGGAGACCTGTTGTACCTGGACATGGACTGACTTGCACAGTAGAGTACATGGGAATAACCCTCCTCCAAAGCTTTGTGTCATTGCTGCACTCGTGAGCGGTTTCTCAGCACTGACAGCATGCCTCTCCCCTCTGGAATAGGAAAGGAATCCAGGAGAGTTTCCCAAGGCGTGTATTTCGGTTTGTTCAGTTCAGATTTCCGTCTGGTTTTCGGTGCTATTTTGACACCCCAGGAGGCTGTGTGGTTAAACCCCGTCTGGTAGCTGCGTAGCAGTGATGGTGGGCAGGCTCCTTATCCGGGATCCCCGTGGCATCTGCTGCCGTCCTTTGGCGCTGCTGCTGCCTCAGCTGACGTGCAGATGGGTTAGCCCCGGCCTGACCGGGGGATCTCTCTCTGTGGGAGGATAAATGGTACTCCAGGTGAAACAAAACACAAGCTCTGAATCAAGCTAAAGGAACCAATAATTGTTTTGTCACTTCTGAACGTTGCAGGAGCAAGGTGCATGCTTGTAACGGTTTTAAGTATTTGCATTATTTTTCCTGATTCGTTGGATGAAAACATAGTTTTCTCTCCTACGTATGGAATAAAGGCTCCAAAAGTAGTGGATCCAAAAGGCTCCGTAGTACTAAACATAAGGAAGGTTAGACAGGTTGGAATGAAAACATTATTTGACAAGTGTGAGTAACAAATTAATTGATTTCATTTAATATTTATTATGTTTTGGTTTTTGCTATCAAACAAGGCTAAACATTCATCTCTTATATTGCTGTGTTAAAATTTATCTTTAATTTCCTAGTAATTTGATCGTAAGGACCTGTGTCTTGGTTTGAGTGAAAACAGAACTAATTCTGTTCAGTGATTTTACTTTTCAGTTCAGTACTTCTAACTAACAGA